>JAHWFP010117322.1:181451-204967 GCA_023313725.1 Lithobius niger | reverse complement strand
GTTCCACATTATGTTTTCAGAAAACTGACTGGATGACGGCTCGTTTCCTTACACTAAGAGTGCAAAAACATGTAGATCACATTTTGTAGACTCAACAAACTTACCGTTAGAGTTTACGAATGGCATGTTTACGGATTTTTTGCACTCGTAGCGGTAGAAAATCCGGCGTCATACAGTTAGTTTTCTGAAAACATAATGTGGAACAAAGTATAATATCTGTTCCTTTAGGGCTTTAAGTTTTTTAAGGCTTACATCCGTATTTTATACGCTTAAGCGTATTTTAATACTAATATCCATTATTATTTTTTCTTGTCTCAGCAAGAATAACACAGAAAAGAATACTGAAATCAAATTAAATTAACTGTTATAAGAAAGCCTATTTAATAATCAATTTTAAGAGCTATAAAATTTGAAAATCGGTTCTTTGGTTCGATCTCATCGTGAGAGCAAAATTTCCCGAAGAAGAACAACAACAATAATTGTAGTCACATTAAAACTGCGTTCAAAAGGCCATAGTCCTTCATCATACGTATGTTTTATGTTGTAAAATTGAGCATCGGTTCGTTGGTTCGATTTTCAGGATTAGTACAGCTGTTACGGGCCAGAATTTGGGCTAATTATGAACATCGGGCGTTTGAAATTTGGTACACAAGTCAATTCTTAGCTACATCGAGCTAGCTATGTAATCTCTCAAGTTATCCCCTAAGGCCCCTTCCTGTCCCCCTACCATACTCACCTGTAGTACTACGAATTTTGGAACTATGAATTTTGGCTAACAAATTCCAATTCCAGTTTCCAATTCCAAATTCAAATTTTGACCAACAAATTCTTGCTAATCGTGCTAAAACGTGAATTGGTACACAAGTCATTCTTAGGAGTACAAATCGAACTAGAATTTGTTGACCATCATCCTCATGGAGAGGACACAGGGAAGCACTGGAGTGTGGGTGTATCTCATGGGGTTCCATGTGTAGTTGGATTCCCACTGCTACAATGGATGCTTTTAGTACATTCATCAAGAATTTGTTGGTCATTGATGCTTCATGGGGTGCCCAGGTATGGGGGGATGCTGGCGGAGGCTTTGGTGGTTTCATGTGAACCATGGCTGGTTCAATTTCTAGTACTAGGAATGATCTGTGTACCAAAATGCATGCTTTCCGTACGATAAACAAACATTTTTCGGAAATCAACCTCATGGAGCAGAAATAGGGGCCTTGGAGGATATCGCGGAAGTTCCATAGCTAGTTTGATTTCTACTGCTAACAATTACTTGTGTACTAGATTTCATTCTTTTAGCCCTATCTGGAATAAAGTGTTCGTCAGGCCTCACGGAGGGAGCACGAGCGCGCCCCTGTGCCCCCTGTTGTGGTGCCTTGTGGATCATCTCGAGGGGGTTCCATAGATGTTCAATTTGTGCTACTATGAATGACTTGTGTATCGCAATTCAAGTGTTTAGCCCAATCTGCAATAATTTGTTGGCCAAGCACCAGAGAGGGGGCACAGGGGAGCGCTAGGGAGCCCCTTGGAATATTTCGTGGGGGTTCCATACTTGGTTTGATTTGTAATGCTAAGAATGACTTGAGTGCCGAGTTTCATGCTTTTTTTCTCGATCCGCAAGAATTTGTTGGTCAAACCTCAGTGAGGGGGCACAGGGGGGTGCTAGGGTTCCTTTGTGGGTATTTCATGTTGGTTTCATAGCTGATTCGAATTTATGCTGCTAAGAATGACTTGTGCGCCAAT
Organism: Lithobius niger; assembly: GCA_023313725.1. Taxonomy (NCBI): domain Eukaryota; kingdom Metazoa; phylum Arthropoda; class Chilopoda; order Lithobiomorpha; family Lithobiidae; genus Lithobius; species Lithobius niger. The sequence goes on along the minus strand of JAHWFP010117322.1, from coordinate 203,227 downwards.
TTTCATGATTTTTGCTTGATCTGTAAGAATTTGTTGCCAAAGCACGGGGCGGAGGGTGCTGAAGACACTTGGGGGGTATTTCATGGGGACCAAGACTTGTGTACCAAATTTCATGTTTCTAGCTCGATTTGCAAAAAATTTGTTACTCCACTTAATGATTTCTGCCCAGTGCTCTACAATAATAATTGCTCTGCCGACGAGAATACTGTAGTCACATCAAAATCATGTTCAAAAGGTCCTGGTTGGTGTTAATACCTACATTTTAAGCTATACAAATTGAAAATCAGTTCATTGGTTCGATCTCTAGGTTATAGCAAACGTTCTAGCCCATTTGGCTTTCCGTGTCAAGAATATTGTAGTTACATTAAAATAGCCTGCTAAAGGCTCTAGGCCTTGTCCATACCTACGTTTTATTCTACAGAACTCTAAAATCGGTTCAGTAGTTCGAACTCCAAGTGAGGGCAAAGAGTACATTAATGATTTCTGCCCATTGCTCTGCAATAATAATTGCTCTGCTGGCTAGAATACTGCAGTCACATCAAAATCGTGTTCAAAAGGCCCTGGTCGGTGTTAATACCTACGTTTTAAGCTATACAAATTGAAAATCGGTTCATTGGTTCGATCTCTAGGTGAGAGCAAAAGTTTTACCCATTGGCTTTCCGTGTCAAGAATATTGTAGTTACATTAAAATAGCCTGCGAGAGGCCCTAGGCCATGTCCATACCAACGTTTTAAGCTATAGAACTTGAAAATCGGTTCAGTGGTTCGATCTCCAGGTGAGGGCAAAGAGTCCCAACAACAACAACAACAACAACAACAACAACAACAACAACAAAAAGAAATGGCCATACTGTGGACGCCGAGCGGTTCGATTGTTGTCATTAAAATGTGTAATACAGTGAAATAGTTGCGACACTACCCCAAATACCGAATTTCGTTGGTCTATGTCATTTCTGGGCGAGACTATAGGAGTTCAAAGTTTGACGTTTAACATGGAAGTTCATGCTGAGGCTTACATGAGGACCGGAGCGGTCCTTGATCTGTTTAAGGGCTCTTGCGCTTTCAGAATATATTTAACTAGCAGGACACGTGCATGCTGGACGGTAGATTGAGTCTTCCGGTCTTAGCCTCCCCTGGTGTTTGGACTTCTTAGGAATGTAAATTACGTATGCAATATTTCATTGATTAGCCCCAGCTCCTCCTCTTCCCCTCCTCACCCCTCCTCGCCCCTCTTCGTCTCCTCCTCCCCCTCCCCCCACTGCAAGTTAATCTCCGTGATTGTCTTCTGAGCATAGCTTCAAATTTCAATTTTTTTCGCCCCTCCCCCCCCCCCCCCCCCCGCAGCAGGCCCCCTTCTGTAAGGTAATCTCCGTGTTTGTCTAACGGTCATAGGCTCTCCCGGTGCTTAGTCTTCTTAGGAAAGTCTATCACGTTTGCAATATTTCATTAGTGCACCCAGACCCAGAAAAGACGCATACTTGTGTTTTACTCAATGCTAAAAATCCCTATCAATGAGAAAGTCAACATTCAGTACGCAAGCAAGCCCCCTGCTGCCAGGTAATCTCCGTCATTGTTTCCATCACCTTCGAAACAATTAACTTCGGCACAACGCACCACCAAATTGTTCCAAGTAATTTTCCTTCATCTTCTCATGCATGCAGCGCCCTGTTGGATTTGTTCCTACCTGTATTCCTGTATTCATCTGGTTCTGCTGTTAGTCTGTAATTTAGTCTGTAATTTAGTGTTTAGTGTGTGCAGGGTGCGTGGCTACGGGCCGTTACCCTCAATAAAATTCCATTCCATTCCATTCTCCTGCATGCTAACATTGTTGCCGCCCAGTTTAAAACAATTCAACTTCGCTCTCCAAGTCTGCATCTACGAAATAAAAGCGCCTTTCCATCGTACTAGGCTGAAATTGACAACATATCGTCGTTTTGCTTAAAGTTGTCCGCTTTTAGTTGATACATGGATTTTCTTTTTAGCTCAACAACGAAAGTCCAAAAGTCAAAACCTATAGCCCGCCAACAATGCCACAATCACGGGAACAGACATTGTTTGTAAGCTAGCAATGATTCGTGACACGCATCGGAATTGTAGCCAACTTTAAAGGGATTGTCGCATTACAGTAATTGATTTTCACCTTCGCCTTACTTTTACCGGAACTAGTATTATATAACTGAACAAAAAAAAGCTTCGCCGTTTAGAAAAAAGCATTAGAGCTCGTATCCCCATAATCACAGCTGTGAAGGTACACGAATAAAAACGGATTAGAGTTCACTCGAACGCAACGAACTATAATTTGAACTCCAATTCCAGGAAACAAGGACTGTCTTTACTCAATGGTTCTGTCAGAAAGTGAATGCAGTTTGAGTTTGAAATGTGTAATGTTTGTGTGTGTCTGTGCGAATGCGTGTGAATGTGTGCGTGCGCTTAATTTGTGTGTTATACAGGCTTTTTTCTAATATTTGTGTTTGTTGTTTTATATTTTAAGTCTGTTTCGTGTGAGTGGGTGTATGTGTATTTTGTGTACATATATAATTTTTAAAACAAGCAGGCTCCTACTTAAGGCAGTTTTTTGGCCTGTATTTGCGTTTGATGGTTTCTGTTTTAGTTCTAGTCGTGTAGCAATTACACGTTCAATTTCTGTATGTATTTTTAATCTTTCAATTTTATAGGCATTCCTGTTTATGGCGTTTGTCCTGTATGCGTTTGTGGGTTTCGGGTTTCATTCAGTTTCATGAGCGTGTTTATGCCGTATTTAGTGTATGTATTTTTGTGTTTGACTTATTCCATCATTTTGTTTGTTTGATTCGTGATGACATATACGAGTGTGAATGGAAGCTGGCATGGTATAACCTTGTTCCCTGGAATTGGAGTTCAAATTATAGTTCGTTGCGTTCGAGTGAACTCTAATTCGTGTTTATTCGTGTACCTTCACAGCTGTGAGTATGGGGATACGAGGTCTAATGCTTTTTGTAAACGGCAAAGCCGTTTTTTGGTCAGTTAATTTGTTGGCTTTTTTTTCGCTTCCTTTTTATTGTAATTGCTATGGTCTGATCTATCCTGTCTACGGGACGTCCACTGTTTACCCAATTTTGTTTGCGAAAAAAAACGGAAAATTAGAAATGCTTATTTATGTTCCGGTTTCGCCCAAGTTTTGTCCAATGTTTATTATTTGACGGCAGCACACTAGCGTGTGTTTAGATTTAGCATGCGTTATCTCGATGGGTAGTTGACTCCGCATTGTTGCAGTAGCATGGCAAACAATCGCGGAAACAATTGAACTGGCTACCCGAAACCCGCATTGAAGAAGTAAATAAGTCACTCAGTCTTGTCGGCTGTCCAATTATGAGGCCGGACTTTGCACCCTACGGTTTAAAACTTAAGCCGAAAATCAAGTCCATTTTATTTTGGTTCTCCATAACGAGTTCAGCTTTCTCTGGCTGACAACACTAACTCAAACAACGACAATGTCACTTTCCCGGCGCCCAACCATTGTTGGCGGCTTGTTTGAGTGAACTATAAACCAATATTGTGCGCCTCGCCTATTGTTACCACATTGTTGCTTGTTGCAGCATTCTAACGTTTTCACATTGTTAGTCGCTCCGCCGCCGCCGCCTCCTCCACCTCCTCATCCTCTGGTCCAGTTTTTGAAAATTCTCGTGCGCAAACGAACTTTAATAAGCACTGCCTGCCGGCCGTGCTAATGAGTAGATTCGTAAAACACAACAGCACTCAAACAGATGCAATTTTCACACCTGTAGGCCTACATTTGATTATGGGTAAACGAAAAATCGTTAATTTTTATGCGTGCACATTTTAACAAGTCACAATTACTGAAATTCCCATTACATAACCCGTTTTTTTTTACGGCATACTTGACATTTTTGTCTGTAATTGCTTTTTTGTTGAACATGGATCGTGTGCTATTTTTTTTCTGAATTTAATTGAATATTTATTGAGCTTAAAGACCTCCAAGCCATCCGCCCACTCTACAAAAACTACTTACAAACTACTTACAAAATAACATGGAAAACTGGAACCATCTGACCTGCAACAGTGTAACGAGTGTACAGTGTAACCTTGAATACTTCATTTTGTCATCTCCCTGAGTTAACTCTGCAGCCCGAAGCAGTCATAGTCATAAATTACATATGGCCAGTCATAGATTATCATGTCAAAAACCAAAACTGGCAAAAGGGAGCGCTAAGTTCGGAATGATTTGGCCCTTCAAAGGAGTGATATCAACTGTCAACTAGTAAGAGGGACCGCCAACTTCCAAATGGTTCGGCCCTTCAAAGGAGTGATACCGAAACATCCGGCAAAACATTCGCCAAGTTAATAGCGCCGACTAATAGTTTGAAAGTTAAATAAAAAAAGTAGAACACTGCTACTTTCGGTAGTAATGTTCAAGTTTTCATTAAAAGCCCAAAGCATTATTTCAGTGCGATTCACTTAGCGAATGTTCGGTGTGTTGATATCACTCCTTTGAAAGGGCCGAATCATTCGTAACTTGGCGATCCTTTTTACCAGTTTTGGTTTTTGATATAATATCACTATTTTTTTTATTATTATTATTGCGTGTTGGCCTCACATCAACTAGTCTGCAGATCATGTGTAATAATGCGCCAGGTTAACAATAGCTGGAGTGGCCATTTAATTTCAAACACCCCTTTGAGAGGTCGAACCCTTCTCAACTTATAATGGCTTTTAGTGGCCTTTTTACCAGTTTTAGTTTGTATATTAATATTTAATTTTTTTTTTATCTGGTTCATATCACTCTGCTGAGTTTTTGTTTTTATTTATCATCATCTATATAATAAAATCGGTAAAACGAAACTACCAAGAGTTGGAGTTAGAAGAGTAGGAATTAGTGTGAAGATTGCTGTGTATGCCCTGTAACTATTTCTTTTGGCAAGGTAGCAATGAATAAGGCCGAGAATATTCATTCTTTGCACGGTAGGAAAGGAAAAGGGCGAGCCTTCGGCAGGATGAATGCTATTGTCGATGCCCTGTAGCAATCAGTAACAAACTAAATATTACTGATTCTTACGTCACATTTCGTCACATTATTTTATTTTACGTTTTAAAACTGGTGAGTGTCGTCAAGTTGGTATAACCTATTGGTTAAGGCGTCAGCCTACTAATCTGATTCTGAAGGTTGTGAGTTCGAATCCCGTTCAAACAGCGAAAATGGTTTATTAGTTTAAGACATGTATCAGGTATAGCTAACACTAGGCAGGTAACTTAAACACAAATCGCTGAAAATTATTTAAAGAAAAGAGGAAATAAGCCAAACAGCGAAAATCAAACACTATAGAAATAACGTAATACGGTAAGCCATCTTTATGTACTTACGTTTTGTTGGAGTGGCATGACCCAGATTCGAATTGGCTACCCAATTCGTCCCCAAATCACTAGCTGTTTTCTCTTTGATGTTTGGCTTGTCTAGACACACATTAGTGTGTCGCGCCAAGTTACACAACAAACATTACAACAATTCGATTGTCGATGATGTAAACCATTGCAGCGCGACGCCATAGCGTAAGTGTCTAATATCCTGAAGCATAGTTGGACACATTTTAGCTACTTGGGGAAAAAGAATAATGCGGCACAAAAGCTTAAATTGTGTTAAAATGGAGAGCAATGACCCATCTGACAAAAATTAGCTAGTGTACGAATGTTAGCTACGCGGCTTTCAAAGGAAAATTTGACCCTCAATAACGTTGCAAATGTGTTACTAGTTTCTAGCTAGTCCTCTCTTCCCCATGTTAATTTCTGTAGGGTGATTATTCACGATACCGAGATAGCGGGAAGGCTTCCAGCTATGAAATTTGACGAATGGGCTGCAGTACGATACGAACAGCGCACTTTTTCTGGTTTACAGCCTGGGCATATAACGGGAATGACGTGAGGAAGTGATGGAAAGGGTATTTATTGTTGTCGATGCCCTGTAACCATTTCTTTCGGCAAGGTAGCAATGAATAAGCCCGAGAACATTCATTCTTTGCACGGTAGGAAAGAAAAAGGGCGAGCCTTCGGAAGGATGAATGGTATTGTCGATGCTCTGTAGCAATCAGTAACAAACCAAATATAACGTCAAATATATAAATATTAAGTACGAAAGTACTGGTATAACCATTGTTAGTATTGTCGGCATCGTCTCTGATTGGCTGGCCAAAGTTCGTGCAATGACAACGTACCTACAACGTTACTGACGTGCATATCTAGCCATACGCTAGTGTATCGTCACAAATCTAAACAACGTTGCCAAAGAAATTGTCTCTACGTCCAATTCACGAAAACAAACAAAATCTCAAAATAAAGTAAAAAAAAAACTAGTAAAGAGGCCACCAAGTTGAGAATGGTGCGGCCTCACAAAGGATTGATATGAACTAAATAAAAATAAATTAAAAAAATTAAGATAAAACCAGAAACTGGTAAACAGAAGACTAAGTTCAGAATGTTTAGGCCTCTCAATGAAGTGATATGAAATTAAAATATTGGAAAAAAGGCCACTCAAGCCGTTGTTGACGTGGCACTTTATTACACATATGCAGGCTAACTGAATTGAGTCTAATGCACAATTAAAAAAAAAAAGAACTGATATCATCTCAAAAACCAAAACTGGTAAAAGGAACCGCCAAGTTCCGAATGGTTCGGCCCTTCAAAGAAGTGATATCAACACAGTGGCGTAGCTACAGGGTGGCAAGGGTAGCAGAATGCCACCGGGTCCCAGCCTCAGGGGGTCCCCGAAAGAAAAAAAAATATTTCGGTTTGAAAAAGGCTCTTTTATAGTACACTAGTTTTATTTAATTTGATGTAAGCTATGTTTAAAAAAATGAATTTCGAGCCTCTCCGTCCGCGCATCCCCCTACCATTAAAAAAAAAAAGTGGTTGCCCATAAAAAACGCACGAGCTGAAAAAGTTTTCTAAGTCCAAATTTTTTTCCAAGTTTTAAAAAAAAAGTGAAAATAGGGACCACTTTACTGGTTTACGAAAAAATTGGTCCCTATTTTCACTAGGCCTATAGTATAGCAAAAATAAAAATAAATTAGAAAAAAGTAAGGACTTAGAAATATTTCACCTTGTGCATATTTCACCTTGTGCATGCTTTATGTCCGTCCTGTACATTATGAATGAGGGGGGGGGGGGAGCAAAGGCCTAATTTGCCACCGGCCCCACCTAGCGTAGCTACGCCGCTGTATCAACAAACCAAAACATACGCCAAGTTAATCACACCGAATAATACTTTGGACGTTAAATGAAAACTTTAACATTGCTACCGAAAGTAGCAATGTTCTAGTTTTCATTTAACCATCGAACTATTAGGCGGTGCGGTTAACTTGGCGAATGTTTTGGTGTGTTGATATCACTCCTTTGAAAGGCCAAACCATTCGGAACTTGGCTGTCCCTTTTACCAGTTTTGGTTTTTGATATGATGATCTTCTTTCATTTAGGTATACGTAACTTAACAGGATATACATCACCTTCGTATGTCTTCTAAGCTTACTGAATTTACGTTTTCAGAATAAGTAATTTTAATTTTGCTCAAAGAAGAAGAAGAAAAAAAAAGAAATACTTCTTATCCTGGGAAATTATTCACCTGCCTGGTGAAATTCGGGAAAAGAAACTGACAAAACTGCTTTTCTATGCTTCTTTACAAACAGCACTGGCTGTGAAAAAAAAAAAGAGTTAAATTAAGGAAAAATTACCTAATTCAGACCTTGCTGTCCGTTAATGTCCTGGGATACAAGGGAGTGAATAAAAGCGGCTGTTCTCTTGAACGTATTTTGTTAATAATTTTTCCGTAGTAAACCATCGACACTGCCCATTAAAATTCGGGCAAGAAAACTGATCTCTAGGGATGCACCGAATATTTGGTAATTATTCGGTATTCGGCCTATTCGGCCAAAATTCAAGTAGGCTATTCGGTATTCGGCCGAATACTGATTTTGGCCGAATAGTGATATTCGGTATTCGGCCGAATACTGAATTTGTCCGAATAGTGATATTCGGTTTTCGGCCGAATAGTGTTGAGATTTGTTGGGTATTCGGCCGAATATTTTTTAGTACATATTTATGCAATTGTGTTAATGTAAGAACGTTTAGCTAAGCATTTAGTTTTAAGTTTGTGAAGAATTGTCTTCTAACATTTCTAAAAGACGGAAAAATGATCAAATATGTTTAAATTACAGGTATTCGGTTAAGTATTCGGCCGAATAATTAGCTATTCGGCCTATTCGGTCAGTAATCGGCACAGAACCTAATAATTCGGTATTTGGCAGAATATGTAAATTGTTTAGTACCGAATATTCGGTATTCGGTATTCGGCACTTTAAGTATTTGGTTGAGTATTCGGTATTTGGTATTCGGCAAGTTAAGTATTCGGTTGTTTATTCGGTATTCGGAAAATTTTGTATTCGGTGCATCACTACTGATCTTACCCAACAAATCGGCTTTTCTATGCTTTTCTACGCTTTTATGCAAACAGCACTGGTGGAACAGCAAAATTATGGAAAAATTAGTTAATTCAGACAGTGCTGTCGTGGGATGCCCTGGGATACAAGGACTGAGTAAAAGCGACTGCTCTTTTGAATCCTATTGCGTTAAAAATTGTTCCACAGTGAAAACTATTGACCGTACCTGGTGAAATTCGGGCGAGGAAACTGATCTTACCAAACAAAACGGCTCTCCTAATCTTTTCTATAAATAACACAGACGGTGCAAAAAGAGTCAACTTAAGTATAAATTAACTGTTAATGATATACTTCACCTTCGTGTGATATAAGGCTATAAAAATATTACCTTTATGCTTTCAATAAATAAGTAAATGATTTTTATTGTTCAGATGTGCTGTCCTGGGATGCCTGTGGATACAAAAGGCACTGCGTAATTTCGTGGGAGCTAGCTAAACCGGCATAAATTTGACCAAGCTCTGCAAACTATCTGTTAATTTAGACAGTACTGTTCTGGGATGCCCAGGGATACAAAATGCCGTGGGATGCGTAAATTTTGTGGGAACCAGCTAGACCGGCGAAATTTTGCGTCGGCTAACTCATGTTTTGGTACAGTTTTCGTGATTTGGACGTGTAGCCTACACAATTTCTTTGGCAACGTTATTAAGATTTGTCACAACGCTCTAGGGTGTGTCTAGATACACACGTCAGTATATACGTTGTCATTGTCAGAACTTTGACCGTCCAATGAGAGACGATGCCGACAATAGCAACAAATTACACGAGCGCCCATATCCTAGTCTTCAATACTAACAATGGTTGTAATATACTTTCGTACTTACACGCCCTCACACGCCATTCCCGTCACCTCTTAGCTCCAAACCAGACAAGTTCTGCTGCTCGTATCGTACTGTAGCCATCCATACGTCCACTTTCATAGCTGGAAGCCTTCCCTCTATCTCGCTCTATCGGCGAATATTCACCGTATGGGATTTAACATGGGGATAAGCAGACTAGTTGCTAATAGCTACATTTGCAACGTTATTGAGGGTCAGGTTTTGCATTGAAAGCTACAGCTCACGTTCCTACACGAGTTAAGTTTTGTCAGGTGGGTCATTGCTCTCGATTTCAACACAATTTGAGCTTTTTTACCGCATTATTATGTTTTTTTTCGGGAAGAAAAGGCCCCTGTGATGTCTCGTGCTCATGTCGATTGTGGCCTGTAAAAGAACCTAGGAATTTCCGATGGGATTTACGTATCCCTCTCTCCTTCTTGCGCCATGGCTACGGCTGGAAGAGCGTCAAAAGCTAAAAGCATTATTATGTTTGCCCATGTACCTGAAATGTGCCAAACTATGCTTCAGGATAGTATAGACACTTACGCTGTGGCATTGCACTGCGGTGGTTTAGTCTTCGACAATTAAATAGATGGGATGTTTATTGCCTAACTAGGTGTGACTCACTAGCGTGTGTCTTGGTATATGGCCACATCCATTTATTTACCTTTATTTTATTAAAAGAAAAAAAATACATTGAGTTTTTCTGTTTTTATGAGTTTTTGCATTGTTTATGTACATAAAAACCTAACGTTACATAGTCGAAGCTGTTTTTCAAGCTTTTGGCCTAAATTGATATCTCCAATGCTTCTCTCTTTCTTTTATATCCTGTGCGGTTTAACAGTAAAATAAAATAAAAGTTAGAGTTAATAAAAGTTAAGTGAGACTGTCTGAGTTGGAATTGAAGTCTCGACCTTTGACATCAAAGGCCAAACCTCTCCCGCTCAGCCATGCTGAACCAGCCAAATAGAATTAGCCGTAGGCGTAATTTAAACACTTTTGACCCACAGTTCTTAACTTTACTTCATATTCATAGGCTCAAAAAGAGCACTTGAAATTCATTGCACAGTAGATTTAACGCTATTTAAACATTTTTAAAATTTTTTATTTCAACATTTTGTTCAATTTCTCTCTCGTTGTCCCTTCTACTTCCTTCACGTCACAGACGTCATTTATCAGAAAATGGCCGCCAATTCACAAGTGTTAGTTTCTAAGGTACGTTCCCAAAACCTTTTGACGTAACAAGAAAAAATATAATTTTTACGTAATATTTTTTACGTAGTTTCCGACTAAATAAACTTTTTGATTCTTTATGTTAAGGGCGGATGGAGGGAAATCTAACGTTATTTTCCCCCCAAATGCTTGGCAATATTGCAGTAGTTTGCGAACTTACTACTGATCAAGCTTATAAGGACTAATTACTTACTAAATGTAACCAACCTAGGTATCACTACCGTTCCAGATTTCACTTTTAAAGTACACATCTAGACCAACGCTAGTGTGTCGCCGCCAAGTTAATGAAACAAGTTAACTGTAGCAAGCTTATAGCTGATTTCAGGATACTGATGAAAATTCCCATTGGTAGAAATGATCTTTGCATTGTGTTCGGTCCAGTAACGAAGAAAACCTCAACATTAATGTGCGGGAACCCGTGTCCTTTATGGAGAAAAAGTGCCTTCAATAACGTTGATTTGTGTTACTGGCTAGCTATTACAGCTGTAGGACACGGGTTCAACTCTGTGGCGTTTTGACAAAAGGGCGTAAGTCAATTTTTGGAACGAAAGAAGGTATGTTTGAATTAGCTCCGTTTGTCAAATTAGATTGACCGCTTGTGGACTTACCTCTAACGGACATACACAAAATAAGCTAGAAAATGGTAGGGTGGACTAACCTCTCTTTGTCAAAGCAAAGAGAATGTATAGACAAGCCATTTTTGGACTAACCTCAACAATGCCAAAAATGGAGTTATCCCCTTTTGTCAAAACGCCACAGAATTTTAATTCTCATTGGGTTTAAAGACACCTCAAGTAACATTCGATAGTTGGGCCATTGGCGACTCTATTGGCCAACATTGGACTAATGTTGGTGCAATGCTGCCTCACCATCAACAGAAATGGCCCAATGTTGAACATTCATATCTCAGAAGTCACGTCTGCGTCTCATCACCAACATAGTAACTATTTACACGCGTCTCATTCATTGAACTCAACCCATTTCTACGTGAAAGTGTTATAAATCTGTAGCTATTAATGAAAAAAAAAACTACACTGTTACAATCGTTAAGTGCATCTCTGTGGCTGTCCGTCTAATGGGGTAAATAAACTGTCGCTTCCGCCCCCTCCTCACCCATTCGGTCGTGTCCCAACCCCCCAGTGGCGATAACTTGATAAGAATGTGGTTGTAGCGGTTAAAAACATAAACACCTTGCTCTTAATAGCAAGAATCCACCCTACGATCATTAAAACCCACAAAAATTATTTAATTTTCAGGGAATAATTCCCCCCCTTGATCACCTACACAAAGGACAATGAATCATTACAAATTAGCCAAATGAGAACGTACGAATAAAATGCACCTGCGCTCAATACTCACAATAAAATAATACACAAGATGATGTCCACCCTTCAACTAAATGTTCCAACGCTACACTCCATGTTGGGAAAAAGCACAGACAACCACTGATCTCTTTATTTGGGTAATTGGCAATGACACGAACACTCTTTGCCAATCTTCCATGTGTTGGAAGTTTTTGACTACCTTCATTGCCCTAGTACGGTTATCATTATTTGTGTAGGCTTACAACAATCGTCTGATTTTTTTCTACTGGTTCGTGATCTAGACACACGCTAGTGTGTCGCGCCAAGTTAGGCAACAATAATCACAACAAACATCACATCAATTCAATTGTCGAGGTTGTAAACCATTGTAGCGCGTCATTGCGTCAGTGTCTTATATCTTGAAGCATAGTTGGGCACATTTCAAGTACTTGGGGAAAAATAATAATACGGTACAAAAGCTTAAATTGTGTTGAAATCAAGAGCAATGACCCACCTGACAAAAATTAACTCGTGTAGGAATGCCAGCTAAGCTGCTTTCAATGCAAAATCTGACCCTCAATAACGTTGAAAATGTGTGACTAGCTAGCTAGCTAGCTAATTCTAGTCCGCTCATCCCCATCTTAATTTCCTTAGAGTGATTATTCATCGATACCGAGATTACGGAAAGGCTTCCAGCTAAGAAATTGGACTAATGGCTGCAGTACGATACGAACTGCGTACCTTTGATGGTTTGGAGCATAGGGATGTAACGAGGATGGCGTGGGATGGCACGTAAAGTCCGAAAATATTGTTATAGCCATTGTTAGTATTATCGTCTCTCATTGGACGGCCAAAGTTCTGACAATGACAACGTGTATACTGACGTGCGTTCCTAGACACACACTAGTGTAGCACGATAAATCTAAACAACGTTGCCAAAGAAATTGCATTCACGTCCAGTTCACGAAAAATAAACCAACTCTAAAAACAAAGCAAAATAACAAAGTCAAAAACTGGTGAAGAGGCCACCAAGTTGAGAGCGGTTCGGCCCTTCAAAGGAGTGATATCAACACACCAAAACTAACGAAATAAAACAAATTACAACAAAATTAAAACCAAACCAAAAACCTATAAAGAGGTGACCAAATTGAGAATGGTTCGGCCTATAGGCAAAAGGTAGTATCAAATTGTGGAAAACCAATTTCTTGTTGACATGCCACTTTATTACACATCTGCCTGGTAGTGGAGTTGAGTCTAATACTCAATTTAAAAAAAAAGGACTGATATCATATCAAAAACAAAAACTGGTAAAAGGGGCCACCAAGTTCCGAATGGTTCGGCCCTTCAAAGGAGTGATATCAACACACCAAAACATTCGCCAACTTAATCGCACCGAATAATACTTTGGACGTTAAATGAAAACTTGAACATTGCTACCCAAAGTAGCTATGTTCTAGTTTTCATTTAACCTTCGAACTATTAAGTGGTGCGATTAACTTGGCGAATATTTTGGTGTGTTTATATCACTCCTTTAAAGGGCCAAACCATTCGAAACTTGGCGGCCCCTTTTACCAGTTTTGGGTTTTGATATTATACATTATACTTGTACCATCGACAATGTGGTTCTAATTGCTGGAAAAATCCTTAACCTGTTATTTTTTTGTATTTGCTTTCCTCGAATGCTTGTTTTCCTGGAGGTTTCTCGGTGCTGTGTAGCTGCCTGTTTGGTAACCCAACTGCGCACCTTTTCTGTGCAGCCCTCCTCTATATAAAGTGCTGAGGCGCATTCAATTGACGTCAGTTTTCTTCCACATACCGTCTCCACGCCGGTTTGTTTCCTGCCTTTCGTTTTCATTTTGCAATTCACCGAACTGCTCTGAAGCAAGTCAAAAAACAGCGTCACGATGTCCGAGCCTGTCGAGGTCTGAGAGGATCCACTCCAGCCACCGACCATGCCTGACTGTGCCCGACCCTGATGGCAATCGTCCCGCATCTCTCGTCGCCAACCCTGCCTTAGCTGATGTTCCTGCTCTGCTGACTGGGTCTTCGATCCTGTAAGCCGGCCATCTTTCTGCCGCTTCCACGCTTCATCTCTTCACGTTAGAAGCGGACAACCAACAGGCCAAAGCTGCTTTCACCGAATTGAAGCATCAACGCAGAGCCATGCACGCGGCAACTTTGCCTGACCGCCCGGTGGATGTACCATTGGATTTGTTGTCAAGGTCTTCTTATTTTGGGTCGATTGACGTCAACTGTTTTGCTGACTGGTCCATTGCTGTCTTCGGCTTCCGTGAAACTCACCAGCCTCCACCATCTGTTCCACCCTCCATCCGTGTTAAACTGATGAAAAATTGGGTTGCCTCTACCAGCACATCCAGCGGCAAGCGGCATCTTTTTCCGGTTTTCCACGCTGGGAAGAAACAGCACAGTTTGACTCCTCCAATTGTCTCCGACCCCGTCGATGTTAACTTGGATGACCAGAACCTGGATTCTATCTCTCTAATCGATAAACTGAAGGACAAACATCCAGCTTCGTTGGATAACAGAAGAATTAGTTCGTCAAAGATCCGCAAGACAACACTGGCGCACTCCTCTTCGATGAAGCAGAAGCCAAAGTCAAGTTCGCCGAAAGTCATCACCCAACCTAATTCGACGAACTGTAATCCAATCTGCAGTTCGCCGAAGGGTAGGCACATGCCCGGTTCGATGAACAGTAACCAGCCACTCTCCAGTTTGCCGAAGACAAAAAGGGCAAGATGCCGTCCCATTCATCGCAGAACGAACAGCCAAATTCCTGTTCGCCGAAAACCAGATGCTCATCCCAATCCCATTCGACGAACTCCAACCGACCAGAGCCCAGTTCGCTGCAAGCTGATCGCAGCAAGTCCACATCACAGGCCGGACATCTGTCCCCGGTCAGCTCTTTGGAATCTGATGGGTCTCGCCACAATTCGACAAACAGAAGCCACAGCTCTCGTAGGATTCGGTTCCCCGGGTATCCCCCCACCGTCGAAACGACCACGCCGCTGACCAAAATTCTCAAGACCGTTGACTCCATTGTACCAGATTGTTTCTTGTACAAACCCTCAAATGCAGCTGAAGCATCCATGGTCAATAGAGGCCTTTCCACTGGTTTTGGTTTCACCCTTAGACAGAAGAATGTCAAGCAGAACAATTTGTTGGGACAATCCACAACCCTCCTAACCTGTCTGCTGCGCAATGGTGGGGTCGTAATTGGACGAGGAGAACCGTTCGAGCTAGACAAAAAACTTCCTCTGCCTGGAGCCGGCAGAGAAATTGGGTACGTCCGGTCGCATGGTAAAGGAGCTACTGCCCCTCGAAATTGTGGCACCTATCCAGAATCTGAATATTTAGCTGAGGAAGTGAAGATGGATTTTGGCACAGCCCTTTAGATTCCAAGGAACGCTTAAGTTCTCGCCAGCATTCTCTTAGAAAATGACAAATGCATACGCCTAGGCTTTAGAGCCACATCTCCAGCAGATGTATTAAACATGGCAATCAATGCACTTTGTGGGAAGCGATTCACATCCCCCATCCCTGAGACTGTCAAGGAAGTTTCAACAACCATTTCTCAGCTCTTCAAAAGAACCTGTTTCACTAACTACCATGCAATGAATTGGACAACAAGGGCTTTGTTTAACAACACTTTGATGTTAAGGGACATTGCCTTAAACTCTGCTCACAACCTCAATGACTCGACCAGGTTCAAGTTACGCAACCTTCCATTACATGAAGCAAACATATTTTTCCACAGTCAGATTCCATATCTTGCACCACATCTTTGCGTTTCCCGCAAGCCAAATCCCAAACCTTAAAACAATCAAAAGAACTTTTCCAGACCCTACAGGAATTTTTCTTTGAACCGAGGATCAGACAACCATCAACGTAACCGTCCAGTTTATCAAACAAACAAACCCAAACAAGACGATAATCGTTTTCCCCTACCAAACCAGCCCTTTTGGAACAACAACCCCTCGGGGTCCTCAAACAAGCCCAAGAACCGAAACAACAGGGAACAAGACCTGATAGAAGAAACCGGTTCTCCTCTCCTGGAAAATGGAGCTCAGGAAGACGTGATGAATGACGCCATCTGTTTCCCACACCTTCCTGTTGGCGGCTGTCTCAATTTTTACCAACATCACTGAAGAGAAATTACCGACAATCATCACGTTCTTTCAATAAACAGGGAAGGTTTTCGACCATGCATTCATTCAAAGCCACCCTTAGCAAGTTCTCCTCCTTGGGATTTGGCCCCTCATCCGAGTCAACTCCTCTCCGACGAAGTCTTTTCACTTCTCCAGAAAGACGCCATCAGATAATGCAATCCTCCATTTGGCCCAGGCTTTTACAGCAATATTTTTCTTTGCCACATGAAATCAAGAGGAGAAAGGGTAATCTTCCACTTGAAGCCCCTCAACCAATTCCTGAAGAATCATCATTTCAAGATGGAAACTGTCTAATCCATTCGATTATCTCTAAAACCTAACGACTGGACTGTATCGATAGACATAGAAGATGCGTATCTTCATATTCCGCTGCACAAATCCGTTCATCATCTCTTCTGTTTCACATATCAAAACAAAGCATACCACTTCAGATGTCTACCCTTTGGTCTGAATGCCACCCCCCGGGTATTCACGCTTGTCCTCAAACCAATTCTTGCCAATCTCCACCAACAAGAAATAGAAGCAAGCACCTGTCTTTACGATTGGATTTTGAACAACCCGGACCAGGACCGACTGTAGCACAACCAGGATTTCGCCGTCCACCTCCTCAACAGGTTAGGATTCGGGATCAATCCAGGGAAGTCAAGATTGACCCCAGCCCAACATTTTGTCTTTCTAGGAGTTTCATTCAACCTAGAATCTCCAACCGTTATACCATCTCCAGACATAGAAGACATGGTTCTCCAGACCCGACGCTTCCGGGAGTTAAGTCAGCACTCCAGCACAGACCTTAAATCCCTCATAGGAAAAATGGACGCCATGGCAAGTCTTGTCCCCTATGGAAGATGGATGACCAGACCATTGCATCATTACCACATAGACGTCTGGGGAGACAGCCTGAACCAATCAAACTAGTTGCATCCAATAGGCCCAGATTTCCTTCACAAGACACTTCTATGGTGGTCAGATCCTCTAACCCTATCCCAGTCCGTACCACTACACGAACCACATCCAGACCTAATTCTGATGACAGATGCATCTCTAGAAGGTTGGGGTGCTCACATAAGCAACCTTCAGGTAGCAGGAACGTGGACTCATCAAGAACAGGACCACATCAACATTCTGGAGCTACTGGTAATTTTCAAATCACTATCACATTTCCAGGACACGATCAAAGGGAAGACCATTCAAATCCAAGCAGACAACACGCCTGCCGTTGCTTATGTACGGAAGGAAGAAGACACGAGATCTCGCAAGTTTCACAGAATAACCTCGCCCATTTTTCAACTCTGCATTCGTCTCAAAACAATCCTTCCCCTTCACATCCCAGGGAACAGGAACGTCATAGCAGACTCACTTTCCCGGAAGAAGCTCCCAACAGGGGAATGGCTGCTAAAGAAATCCATCTACGAATATCTCTTCTTGATCTGGGCACGCCAATGATTGACCTGTTCACTACGAAGCACAATGCCAGACTTCCCCACTCTGTCAGTCCGATCCCAGAATACTGCAACAACGCAGTAACGTAACATAACGTTGCTCTAACGTTTCAATGGGGAAAGCTGCCTACCTCTTCCCTCCTTTCAAGCTTCTCCCCCAGGTTCTGGAAAAGATCTCGAAGACCGAAGGCTCTTCCTCTTAATTGCCCCCCACTGGCCATCAGAAGCGTGGTTCCCTCAACTTCTAAAGCTTCTAGTGGACGTCCCAAGAAGCCTTCCTCTAAAACAAGATCTCCTAACTCAGCAAAAGGGAACCAGATTCCACCCAAATCTAAGCACTCTCCGCTTACACGGGTGGCTACTATCATGAATTTGATCAAGAAGTCAGTCATTAATAACGAACAAGCAACCCGCATTGCAAGCAAGGCCATTCGGACTTCCACACACAGGATCTATGATAGCCATTGAGCAAGATGGTTTTATTGGTGTGATAGAAGGAAAGTTAATCCAGTCAACCTCCCTGTTGCCAAACTCTTGAAGTTTCTGTATTCATTGTTCAAGGATGGACTAAAGGGCTCCAGAATTTTGGTTTACTGCTCCACCTTAAACACTGTATTCAAGGCAGCAGGAAATCAAATTAACGGATTTCCTCCTTAATGAAATCCTTTTGAGATTGAACGCCCGTGGTAAAACGAATTTTCCCGAGTTGGGACCTGTCCATTGTTCTGAACGCACTCCTAAAGGACCCGTATGAACCACTGCAAAACAGTTCCTTAAACGTTTTAACTCGCAAGACCATGTTCCTCCTGGATCTAGCATCCAGCCTCCGCTGTTGTGAAATACAGGCACTATCAGCTGACCCAGCCTACTGCTTTTTCGCTTCTGGCTACACCTCTGTGACACTAATGCCAAGCCTCGATTTTCGTGGAAAGACACAGCGCCCAAACGAACCTTCCAAACCTATCAACATTCCGGCTCTAACGAACATTCTTGGTCAAGAACTGGAAAGATTCCTTTGTCCCATTCGAGCACTTCGTTTTTACATCACTATAGGACCTCTCACAACGACGTACGAAAGACAGGAACCAGATTTATCTCCCAATTGCTAGAACTTACGGGGAAACTTCCGCTGCCACAATCTCCACCTGGATCAAGGACACCGTTGTTGCAGCCTATGAAGACGCTGGGCTGAACCACAACGACAATGCCATCAGGGTAACGGCACATGAGTTGAGAGCTCTCTCGACCTCATGGGCACATTACAACGCCATTCTGATTCCGGACATTCTGTCAGCAGCATCATGGAGAAGCAATTCCGTCTTCACAGCCCACTACATGAGGGAAATGAAGATACAAGCCGATGGATTGCACCGACTGGGACCCATTGTTGCAGCTAAATGTGTAATTCAACCCCCCTAATGCACTCAGAAACAGAATTAAACGCCACGAAGACAGAAGCAAGCCAGTAAATAAAGCCATCATGAAGGAAGCAAGACCCTCAATTTTTTCAATGGCCTTTTTCAGGGCCAAAAAATACCCCGAAAGAGATCCAAAATCCTGTCTTCTCCTTTCTGAACAAAGTGCGAAGTTTTTTTTCTTTCCAGGAACCTTTTGGGGGAAGCCGATCCGTAACTCTAGGGCACTCATTCAGGCGGTGCCTGCCACCGTATCTGGACGAGGTCTACCTGTTAATGCAAAAATTAACAGGTTAAGGATTTTTCCAGCAATAAGAAAGACAATTTTGCCGGCCCCCATGAAGGCTGGCTGAAAATTGTTTCTTTTGCTAGGAAAAATACTTAACAAACCCGCCCTACCTCCCCTCTCGAGTCCTGAAAAATTGAGAGGCAAAACTGATGGGCATCGGCGTTTTATATAGAGGAGAGCTTCACAGACAAGATGCACAGTTGGGTTACCGGACCGGCGGCTGCACAACACCGAGAAACCTCCAGGAAAACAAGCATTGGAGAAAAGCTAATACAAAAAATAGCAGGTTAAGTATTTTTCCTGGCAAAAGAAACAATTTTCAGCCGGCAAAATTGTCTTTTTGGTATCCACGTGTTTTGCCACTGAATAGCTTAAGTTTGACTTGGAAATGGCCCAACCATGGTCTATTTTTTCTCACGCCTATGTATCTTCCACAATCTCCTACACAAATGGCTGTACAGTCTGAACACTTGATACAATAAACTACAATTTTTATCGAGTCAAAGGCCGGATTACTGATGGATCCTGCGGGGCTGAGGCACGTGGGTGGCAATGGTAACTCATTGTCAAGGCCTCCTCCAATACTATATGAGATGGGGGAGGGGCGGGGGCGAATCATCCTCGCAACGGTTGATATTGGTCTCGAGACGACTCTCACACACATACTTTGCAAACATTCTTTAGTTAGTTTGTAACAGCCTTGAGATGTAAGGGATTATGGTCCAATCTCATGGAATCGAGGGAGGGGGAGATGCCTTAATTACAGGCACAGTTGTGAGGTGTTGTTCACGGTCAACTACTTTTTCTGGGTGTCCATTAATAGTATACTTGTGCCGCATACGATTTAATTCTGTTTTCTTGTCTTCTTGTCTGTAGCAGTGGTCAAGTGACCTTTTTATTTCGCCACGAAGAATTCCTCTCGGGACATTTGGTGGGTACGCGCACAATCGAAAGGAATGGATCTGTTGGTCTGCGAAGGCTTGATGAAGTGAGAAGTGTATACAGGGTGTTCCTAAAAGGTCTAGTCAAATTTTAACCATAGCTGCTAATCATCAAAACAAAGCAAAAATTCCCTATAAACATGGGTCCGGAAATGCTTCCTTTTCGAGATAACTCAGGTTCAAGCCATGTAATTTCATAGACCTATTTGTCTCATAATGGCTGTGGTAATTGTTTGTAATCATTTCAAATGTACAAAACAAACTGCGAATTAACCATCACTCTTTCAAGCTACTGGGATAGTAGGTGGCTGAAAATAACTGGTAATCAAACACCAACCAAAAAGCTTACTAGAAACTGACTCCACCTCCCCCCCCTCCCGTGAGCCACTTGAGATAGGAACGTTGTTATGGCAAAAACAACTGTTTAGCGTCGGTTTGTAATCCATTGTTAACAAAACAAACAGCAAATTAATCAATACACTCTCAAGCTACTGGGGTAGTGGTGCCTCCCCCCCACCTCACCCAAAAGAGCCGCTTTCGGCATGAACCTTGGTATGGTGAAAACAGGTGATTAACCTCTTCAGTACCAGTACGTACGCACGTACGTCCAGGCAATTTTTTACTGAAAGGCAAGACATAGGCTACTTGTGTACGTCCTATACATGCCTGATCCTTAAGTTTATTGTGTACACCTACTGAGCTCAATGCGGCACTGAATGGGTTAAACAAGTGTTTGTGGCTGATAAAATACACTCGACGATGGCAAAACAATTTAGCAGTCCTTTGCCGATTGTTGCCTCTCAGGAATGATAATTTATACCTAAACCTCTTTTACAAATATTTGCATATTGCTTAGCATTTAAAACAAAAATGATCTTTCCCTACTTTCACTCTACATTGTTTTTTACCATACTAAGGCCGTGAAAAGTAATATGTTTGGTTTTCGGGCATTTTCATTCCAAAAGGAACCAGGCCACCAGGCTTTTTATTTTATTTTTTTATTTTATTTTATTGGAAGTAACTCGAATCTGCTTGTAACTTCCCAAAACACTTGGATTTTAATTTTACAGAGCCACAAGTGGTTAGCTTAACAGTAGTACAGTTATTGAATGCCAAGTTAAGTTAAAATCATGCTTATTTTTCAGCTAACTGAATTGTTTTTCTTTGTACGGTAATACATTTAGCTTGCACTAGCAAATAAAGAGCTATGACCAGGGGTAAATTTGACCACCAGGCAGGGCCTGAGAACCAACTACATTTCTTTCGTGACCTATACCACGCGCAATGGCTGTTTGCTGTGACGTTCACATCACGTGATTGGGCTACTCCAATCAGATGGCCAAACAGCCGTTGTTCTCGTTCGTCATTGGCTAACTCATGGTGACGTCACAGCAAACAGCCATTGCGCATGGTATAAACATGTTTCAAATTACGGTAAATCTCAACTGCGTACATGATACTGGACGTATTGCTTGTTTCCTTTTTTTAAGGCTTTTGAACAAATGGAGACATTCAAACATGAATGCAACGAAAAAGCAAATATCACAGTAACAGTTAACAAGAATTGCATTACGTGTTGTTGGTATTTAAACAGTGTTGGACCAGGAGAGTGCAGGCCAACCATTGTTCAAAAATTTGATACAGCAAGCTTTTTTATTTTATTTTTTTTTCGGG
>JAHWFP010117322.1:169024-181351 GCA_023313725.1 Lithobius niger | reverse complement strand
GGAGAGAGAATCCTATTCTAGCCCGACCCTGGTTTGGTGTTATATGCTTTTTTTGTTTATGCCATACAAACATTCCCGTTTCAAGTGGCTCCCACCAATGGGGGGGGGGGGGAGGAAGCTGTTTGTAGTAAGCCCTCTGTTAGGTGTTTGATTATAAGTTATTTCTTGTCACAAACTACCCCAGTGCTTGCAAAAGTATTGATTAAATTGTAGGTTCTTTTCTTGCAATTAAAATTATTGGAAACCATTACTGCAGCCATTATAAGATAAATAGGCCTATATGCAATTACATTACTTAAAACTGTGTTATTTCGGAAAGGAAGCATTTCCGGACCCATGTTTGTAGGGAATTTTTGCTTTGTTTTGATGAGTAGCAGCTATGGTTAAAATTTGATTAGACCTTTTTTTAGGAACACCCTGTACAATACTTGTTTAAGAAATTGGTCTTTAGGAATGTTAATGTCAAGAAAAGAGATATCGACCTGCATCGTTTTGTCTTTCGGCGGTGAATTGTAGAGAACGGTGGAACTTATTTAAAGTGTTCAGGATAACCAAAGCATCACTTTCCGAACTTAACCATATGAAGATGTCATGTACAAATCTACACCAAAATCTAACTCTGGGTATGGGTACATTATTTATCATGTCGTCGTTTTTGTTCAAAACAATATCGCACAAGAACTCCGAAATTGATACACCCGGTGCTCCTATGCTCCCTCATGTTTAAAATAATTTGTTTCAAAAATGGTTCGTACAATCTTCACTGTTGGTGACAATTTATTTTATGTTAATATCGTTCTTTTTTGACTCAATGGTTTGAAAAATCCCGGCACGAAAAATATGAGCCGATATACCGTCCAAATAGTTCTACTTTTTCTTCCAGGGTGAACTTGACTGTCTTTTAGCAGTTCCGTTTCTTCTTAGGGGGCACACTAACTCATTTCTGTCTTACACAAGCGATTTACGAATTTCATTGACGAAAACACACGGTTATATTTAAACAGTTGGAATTATATTTACCTCAAATGCGTCCACAGAACTTCAAATTGAGGCAATAACTGTGGATTACACTGGATGAAACCCGTCGGAGCAAGAACCAAAGGCACCCAATTCTGGCTCCCTCAGCTTGAATCCCAATGGCTGTTCACGCCACACCACGCCCACCAAGCAGCCTAGCTCGCTCTTACTCTCTAGTTCTCAAAGGAAAACTCAAGAACTTAAGTTTCCTCATTTGCGTACAAAAGGACATATTAAAAGAAAAATGATGCCCAAATCATACAAGAAGCACACCACAAATTAATGCCAAGCACACACACACAAAAAAAAAAAACACAAATAATTCACAAGCTCCTAAGCCAACGGCATCACCCAAGTCCCAAGATAGAGATGCTGCACACGATAACGGTTCTGCAACACCTAGTTAGATATACCCATGGCGCCTTGCATTTCCGACGGGAAGGGGAAAAAATACCACAGTGCATATTGTTCTGCATATTGAACGATCCTTTCACGTAGCAATAAATCGTCCTTAGTCTTCAAGGATAGTTATTGTTACTGTAAAATAACGATGGTTTAGTGCTGCAACACCGGGAACTCTAATAATGAGAAGAATACCACGTTTTGTGTGTGCCACTAATACTAATTAACGCTATATGTACAGTTTGTTGGTGTGCTTTCAGCGCACCTAGCTGCAGATTTTGACAGTTTTGCATAACGTCGGTCGCATAGTGTGCCAAAACCAGTTTACAGATATTAGGAAGTCTTGGAACAAGGCAACATAAGCAATAAACATAGAATCA
Source organism: Lithobius niger (assembly GCA_023313725.1). Taxonomy (NCBI): domain Eukaryota; kingdom Metazoa; phylum Arthropoda; class Chilopoda; order Lithobiomorpha; family Lithobiidae; genus Lithobius; species Lithobius niger. Next base: position 179,552 of record JAHWFP010117322.1, on the reverse strand, counting down.
AACAACATCATTTTGTAAGTGTAAGCTGACCAATTGCATGACCACTGGACATGTCCTCGAATTAATTAAGTGATATTTATTGCGACATAATACACTATCAACCAATAAATAATGCACAAGATACACAACTATACATAGGAAGTAACATATAGAAAGAGGCTCTGGTTTATGGTGACTAGTTGTCATTTCCTGAGGCTTAATCCTAAATGCAACATGACAATATGCATGAGGGTTTAATCCTAAATGCAACATGACAATACAGATAAGGTGTTATGTCGTATGATCGGACAATTGCGTAGGTTCCCCAGCAGAGCAACGAGGCAAACACAACTTAATGCAATGCGGTAAATTCCATCCTCATCGCCATTCTGTTATGTTCTATGGTCGGACAATTACGTAGGTTCCCCCAGCAGAGCAACGAGGCTAAACACAACTTAATGCAAGCACGCGAATGGACGTGTTTTAATATGTTGCAAGGCTTTTTATAACAGTTACAGGTCATGTGACCAAGACTATTCACATGTCTATGGTGATCAGTAGGTATCAGTACAAGTATGGCACTCTAATACATAGTGGTTAGTGGTGGGTTATGGGTTAACAACATGAGTATCTAAGGCCATTAAAAAAAAAGAAGTTGTTTCTCAAGCCCCGCCGCACCGGACTCCAAACCCCCCGCACCGACCTTTTTTTTTTGGTTTACGGAAACCAGAAATGTCAACTCACGATCTGTTCTAACAAATTTTGAATTCGCCGGACTTCTTTTTTTGTGCGAGTGTTCTTTTTGCTTACCAAATACTGTGATAGGGCTCCCGTGTAAACCGTCATATTTGTTTGAAGTTTTTCATTAAAAAACTAGAACAAAAATGGCTTTGTTTTAAATTACAACCCCTATATTATGGTAAAAAAAGTAAATAAATAATAAAAAAAAAAATTCGCCCGCCCGCACCGATTTCTTTTGTAAAAGGCTCGCGAAACAACTTTCTTATTTTAAGTGGCCTAAGGAGTGCTAACAACTGTGGCGCCACACGTGACGACGCCACATAAGGGCTTAATCTTAAATGCAACTTGGCAATATACATGACGGATTAATCCTGAATGCAACATGACAATATACACAAGGGCTTATTCCTAAATGCAACATGACAATAGACATTTCGGCTTAATCCTAAATGCAACGTCATGACAGTACACATTCCGGCTTAATCCTAAATGCAACATGACAATATACATGAGGACTTAATCCTAAATGCAATAAGACAATGTTCTGATCAGGTAAGCTAACCTCAAATATGCAAACAACGATTAATCTTCGAACTATTCGTTTCATGAACTTTTCGTACACAGATGATTCATCCTCAAACGATTGTGCCCGTACTGTCAGAACGAGCATCTATTTTACTACTTTTTTTTTTGTCAAGATGCGACAGCCTACAGTCCTGATTGCGCACAACTGGAGTATCATTCGTCATACTCCGGCAGTGAGTTTCCAGCTATTCTGAGTGGACAGGCTTTAAGATATTTGTCATTCCCTCGGAAATCCTGCCCCCCTCTCCTCGCAGTTCTGAGTGCACACACTAAGAGTTTCATTCTTCGTGTATTCCCACAGGGAGTTTCAGGCAGTTCCGACCGAGATGACTTTAGGATGCTTATCATTTCCTCAACAGTTCTGGTTTCATACTGCCAGAGGTACCACTGTCAGATGTACGATCGATGTACGGTTTGTTCTGGTAGCTTATAATTATGGGATGAACTTTCCGGGGACGAAAAGTCTTACATTCATTAAAGCCCGTACAACAGTTAAAAAAAGAAGGAGTTTGACAGATAGGTCATATCACTTACTCGGGGGTCTAAACTTCTAGTTGTTAACTGCGATCTGAAAATAATTACTATTAGCACAAGTCAAATTGTTTTGTTAGTTTAATATTCACCGTAGAGCACATAAAATACACATAAAAAATTTCATAAAACATAACTTCACAAAATACTTCACACAAAAATACGTTAAAAACTCACATCACATCATCCAGTGACAGCAGCGAAAGAGTAGTGTCCTGCCACCTAAAAGAATAAAAGTCACGTGTTATCATGTGGCCGTGAATACTGCCACGGTATTCCGGTTACTTGTTGTCTGAGGTACCACGAATCTACACAGATACCACATCGGCTCTAATTGGCCTTATAAGCTCTATGATTGATGCAACGGGGGAGTTATTTTTGTGTCTGTATCTTTGTTTCTGTCGATGTTACGATGTTTTCTAGTCCCTACGTGACGTCACAGAAGCACGATTCATGGCAGCTATTTTCTATACTGTAAGAAGCAGGTGTATAGCACTCTTCGGGGAAACACACAATGGCGGATTAAGTATGGTACAGGTGTGCCACCCCTCCATCCCAATGACTTTTTTTTGTAAGAATCGAAGTTTCTGTGATGCTATAAAAGGATATTGGACGAAAAATTGCGTATGGACTGTTCGAATGTTTTTCATTAGTAAAAGAGAGTGGGGAACTAAGTTTACTTCAAAGTTAAGGTAAAAAAAAGTAAATTTTGAGACGAAAATTGTGACATAGCAACACCCTTTAAAATAATTCTGGTCCCATCCCCGGGATACGCAATATGGCTAACAAACCACCATAACCAAGGAAAGTAGTTTTGAGGATCGGTCATAACATCTATTGACACCTAGCGGTGATTTTCATAACAAGTAACCAGTGGCGTAACGTACAGATAGGCTAGATAAGCATTGCTTACGGGCCCCTGCAATTCTGGGGCCCACCAGGCGTCGAATTAAGGACATGGACAACATCATTGAGATTTTTCATTAAGAAAAGCATGCCGAAAGTTTCACCTTTTAAGAGCCTCGAGTAATGAACTAACTACGGGTAAATTTCAAGTTGAAATTGCAATATATTACAAGCAAGTCCAAGTTGCCATTTAACAAGTGTAATAATGTAGCTACTAAGCAAAGCTTATAATAATTCGACAGTTAAAGTAGGCTAAAAAATACCACACAGACATGTTTTTTTTTATAAATTTCTTCAAACATTATTATTTGTTTGCATTACGAAGTAATTTTTTGGGCTGAAAAGTTATTGGGTGTTCGGGTAGCGTAAACCAAACAATGTACCGTAAGGTCAAAGATTTGAGGAGGGGGGGGGGGAAGCAATAAATGGGAGAGGACCCGACCATAAATTTTGCCTATGGGCACAGAGACACTTTGTTACGCCACTGACAGTAACTTTTATTTTTTCGTAGTTTTATGTGGAAACTTTTCCATAGCGTTAAAAAAACTCATTTTAAACTAACCTTCAAGTTATTACACACACACGTGCGAAATTTTAATGGCAAATTGATTTTGCGTTATTTATATAATATATATTTTTGGGTGGGAGAAGAGGCTATAACTAACGTCTTTCGCCAACAGCCGGAAACAACAGGTGAATCAATCAGCATAGGCAAGCAGCCGTGAATCAAAATTCTAGGGAGCCATATTATATTGCAATATCTAGTAGCTCATGTTATTCTGCTTCACCGTTCGACTAGTTATTTTCAAGCACAGACGCATACATTAGCAATCCACGAGGTAGTAAGAGTGACTAATTTATTCATCTTTAACGTGTCCTTCGCGTATTTCATGTCAGTAGGAGTATAACGTCGATCAAGTCACAAAACCTGAGTCACCCATTTCAGTATACTCGAAGACAAGCTAACTTTAAAAGTACCCCACATACTGTTACCATAAATTCACACAAAATAACACTTTGAAGTATTGCTTCGTCGCATATAAACGTCGAATTGCTGATGTATTCTCAATGTCTAGTACAAAATTATATCTAACCGCTTCCAAAATCCAGTTTTATTCGTGTTTGGCCAATGTATCACCTTTAAAGTTAGCCTGTCGCCAATTTTAATTTACTCAAGTTCATTTTGTCAAACTCAAGAAAACAGTTTTATCCCTCTCTTAAAAAGTGCAGATTCATCAACAGTGATATCAAAGAATTATTAAATTTATCCACTCTTCAAAGCTTACCTTACCTAATTATATTCAAGCAAACGATTTATTTTATAACTGCCAGAAAGTAGTGAAGGCAAATGATAACTCAAGCCTGCCTACGGTTAAAAACGGAGTAAATGTTCAGGTCGTTAATAAATTAATAATTTTACAGACACTATAGTGTCCGCGGCCCATCTTGAGTTCGCCCCAGAATGAACCCAAATAATCGATTGTATATTTTTGGTAGCAGAGTGCCTTGTTTATATCCAAAATAGTTACCAAAACAATGGCGGCTGTCGATTAAAGCCGCCCCCTCCAGGAAGACGTATCAGATCATAAAATACGTGCAGGACTCAAGATACGCTGTGCACACAAGTTAATAGAAAATAGCAAGACAAAGCAAGTCAAAGCAGCGTAACGATTGAGCGATCATTAAATTATGTTACTCTTCACAGAGATAGCATCCCCCAACCGTTTTGTCCGCGACTCCCCATTTGTGATCAACAGTGTGAAAGAAGGTCCCATCTGTAGATTTAGGTCGGATATCGGTGCCCCACACCTGGTAGTTGCATTCGTCGTTCTTGCCATCTTCGATTTCTATACCGTTTAGACATTTGTACTTTTTTTCCTCTGCGTACTCGAGGCCAAACCAAAAGAACTCGCAGTCACTGTTCATACCGTCGACTAATTTACCAATACTTGTCTGTTCCTTTGCTGTAGTTATGCAGGCTAGTCTTCGCCCTTTTTCCACACATTTAGATTTTGCTTTATCATACGTAATCAAGGGTGTTACGGAATGCGATGAGTAGTGAGCATTGCGGGGAGGAGGAGGAACGCAAGCTGCAATTAAAAAAGAAAAAAATAATCAATCGTAAGAAGTAAATTGCTAACGTGTTAAGATGATTGCTATAATCGTAAGCCTTTTGTTGATATCGTAAGCTTTTGTTGCTATCTTAAGCGGCGGAGTAGTTCCCGGGCGGCAAATAATTTTTTTTACACGGGCCGTCTGGATCCGAGGCGTCTTCGGATCTCTGGCGTCATTAGGATCACGTAACCTGGCTCCCAGAAGTTCTCTGCTCTCACACTAGCTGGCAAATCAAACATGGCGGAAAACGGCACCGATTCAAATGCGCTCAAGTGAGCAGCTACCAGTATTCAGAGCTAATTCGCACATTTTTCAACAATGAATCGACTTCTCATTGCGAGCGTTCACGAGAAGATGAACTTGAAGACGTTTGTCCGGCTATCTGCATTACGATTAGTAGGCAAACCCGCGTAAACGCTCGTTCAAATGAGTACGGTAGTTGATCTGAGGTTGTTCAAAAACATGTTAACACCTATGAACGATCGAGCGAAATATTAAATATTACGATAAAGTCGATTCATTGATCAAAAATGTGCGAATTAGCTCCGAATACTGGTTACTACTCACTTGGGCCAAGGATGCTTCTATATGTATTTCGTATGGTTTGGCAGTGCTATATTACGAGCTTGGGGCAGGCACCTAGACTTTGGCGACGATCGAGCACATCCATGTATTTGCATTGAATTCAATGGGAATGATGTGATACGATCTCGTTTCGAGACGTTGTTATGACTACGCAAAACAAATAAAACAATTTTAACATTGAAGATAGATAATTTATGGTTCCTCTCATAACATAGTGTGAAGTGAGAAAATGTTTACTCCAGTAGAAATATTAAAAAAAAAAACAGGTTCGCAACACAACGCATCATTCACTTTCTCGCCTACTGGTTGCTAGGCAACAACAAGTAACGCAGGCAAGCCATCCAAATTCAGCTGCCCAACAGCCAAACTAACAAAATAATTGTGAAATATTGAATTAACACGTTTAATTTTTTTTTAAATTAATATAAAAAAAGTAATAAGACGAGTGTTTGTTTTAGCCCCACTTGTGTTTGAAATAAACCACATAACTCACACGAAAAACTGTTGGACCACGCCAACCTACGCCAAGGTTGAATCGACAGAAGCGTCTCGTAATTTCGGCAGTTCTATTCCCAGGGGCTCGTCACAAAAAGCTTGTTTTGGGACGACCCCCTCTGGTTGTATTACTTTCGACAATCGAAGCGTGGCGAAGCAAAAACTGGTATAGTTAAATTAACACGTGGCCCCTTGAAGCTTGTGTAGAACTTGGATTAGCGAAACAAAACGTTGTTAATACTTTGACAGTAAAAGTTGTCAGATAGCGTGCATGTATTTTAATGCGACTGCTCGTTTGTTCACATACGTAGAATTAACCGGTGCAAAGTTAAGCTCCAAATCAACATCGGTTTTTGTCAACTCCCGATTATTTCGTGAAATAGCATTGCAAATAGCGTGGAATTAATCTTGCTTGGGCTCACTTAAATCGGCGCCGTTTTCCACCATGTATGATTTGTCAGCTGGTGTGAGGTCAGAGAACTTCTGGGAGCGAGGTTACATGATCCCAATGACGCCGGAGATCCGAACGACGCCTGGGATCTAGAGGGCCCGTGGAAAAAAAATTATTTGCTCCCGGGCGTAGTTCGTGCAGGCAGTCCGTCTGACTGGACGTGCGACTTGCAACAGTGAGAGCGCGTTTACGCACTGACTCGCCTTTGCATTCTCGCAGCTAGAAGTCAATCGCGATGGTAAAGGTGACATTGCCATGGTAACAACGCTAAATGGGTTAGCTAAATCCGACATCGTTTGAGTAAATACTTGCAGTCTTATAATCCGTGCCAATAATATAAAGAATTCCTCATGACGAAACAATTTTCCCAAACGATTCTGAACTCACAGTTATTTGCTGTTTTCGTTGCGAGGTGGCAGACATAAAACCGCCGCCATGTTGGAATTTGAGGTGATTTCTAGCTTCTTGCTGCGAGAACGCAAAAGCGAGTGGTTGCGCAACGTGCCCTGAGAGTGAATCGCTTGTGTTCGATTGTCATGTTTGTAGAATGTTTATTCAAAGTGGAATAAACCCAGAATGATGAGTTATCCGGTGTGTGTGTGTGTGTGTTCGGGAATAATGGCCCAAGGACCCCCCCCCCTTTATTTGGCGCCCGAACAGGGGCTCGAACCTTGGAAATTTTTTTTCCCCATTATAAACGTAAGGATGTATTTTATTGCTTACTGGAACAAACTGAACCATAAAATGCACTTGAATATTATAAAACAAAGGCAAAAAGTGAACATAAATAAACACTTTAACATGACGTTTCGGTCTCAAATCAAGGCGATTATAAGTGTAAATAAAAATTAATTTTAAAACTTGAGGTCACACGTAATATAAGTACAACACCCATTTTCTCCCAGATAAAACCAAGTTGGGGTGACGCAAAAAAAAATAGGCGGGCTCTCGTGAGAGTGTAACAACCGACTTGGGCCCGCGAAGTTTAGTTAGAAACCACTTAAATCTCGTCTGTTATATCGTACACTAGATAGCACCCAGGCAACCAGGTGCAATACAATTATCTAAATATTATGATAGATAAATTATAACGCAACTGTGAATTTAAGAATTGACTAATTTTTTTTTTAATTGTAGGAATATTAATAAGATTTCTTAAATGAGAAGTTTCTTTCGGTTTATTTAACTGAAATGGAATTTGATATTGGTTCAACTTGATATTGAAAATTGATATTGGCGCACAGTGGTTCCCTTAGCCAAAGTTGTTATTTCTAATGATTCTATCAAGTTTGATTTTAAATTATGTGTTAGAATAAAACTGAGTTATACAGGTATACGTCAAAGATTTTTTCTCAATATTCATTAAGGCATACTTTTACTCAAATCTTTAGTTTTAGATTTATAATTATTAGCATGGTTGCATCGACACCAGGATTCTGATGGTGATTCTGATGCAATAACCGGTTCTGTACGTCCCAATACCATGTATGATTACCGCATGGCAGCACCTCAGCGACTGAAATTAAATAATAATGATAAGGACTAAAGTATGTTTAGGGAGGCCACCTTTTCAGCTGCAATGTGTAATATTTTAATTCTGTATCGTGCATTTTTAATTAAGATTTTTACTTCCAAAGTTGATTCAAAGGCGAAGCTGACATTATTTAAGATTTTTGTTTTCCGGCTACAAAACTGGCTAACTGAAACATGCATACCTAAAGTTTTTGCAGCCTTGTGTAATGCAAGTATTTTTTATCCAATTGAACAGTTCGATGGCGGCGTAGGCGGTAGTTTGAGGTGATGAACGGTTCCAGAGGCTCTAAAACGCTCATCAAAAACAGCAAGCACCAAATGACAATAAAGTCTTGACAATCTCAAACAAACAGCAGTTAACTGCGACGTATACTGCTCCACTAATCACCATTCTACATGGAATTTTATAGGTAATTTGATGCAAACTACTCTAACAAACGTTGGTGTCAATAGGTTAACTGGCCATTGATATGCTCGAATAAACTTCTAACCGATATCAGGCGCAGTTCTGCAAAGATTTAAGGTCTTTTTCTGTTCCAAGATCTTTTCGATACTATTTCGATACTAAGGTACATCCCAAGAAAAGGGAAAGTAGACGACAACTCCAAGTTTTTTTCTTATCAGTTTACGCAATTTTTGAAAGGTAATCAGTGTCGACAAACCAAGATGGTGGTTCCAATACCAGTTCTGATACCCAAGAATTTGGTATCAGCCCACCACATTCTTACAGATTTTCAGCGCAGTTTTTGAACTTGTAGTATTAGACTTTTAGATGTATCGCCGCCAAGTAGATGTTTAGCGGGTATTATGATACACGTTGTGGTCGTAAATTGCGGTATGCCACAGGTCCTGGGTTTCCGCTTGGATTTTTCAAGCTAAATTGTCCTTCTCTTCGTCGTGGGGCAGATAACCCAGTTTGGGTTCGTGCTCTTTAAAATAAAAAAAAAATTGTTGTAAATTGTAAAAAGGCGGCTAACTGGCAGAATTTGTCGTTTAACTGTTAACAAGAGTTTGCATGATTTCAGCCTACTGGGGAAAGTTCAGCGTACTGTAGAAATCTTTGTAAATCATTGGAATCGGTTGTGTAGGGTCTAGTTACAAAGAAAACCTTAACATTAAAGTGGGGGAACGTGTCTTTTATGGGGGAAAAGTGCCCTCGGCACAACTGATTTTGTAGTTTTTTAACTATCTGGTTACCTAATTAACTGGCTAGATAAGGCACACGGCTTCCATGTTAATTCTCATAGGGTCTGTACAGCTCGCTAGGGAAAGTTCGCAAATCGAAATTTGGCATAGGTAGAGTGGCAAAGGGGAAATGCCTTTTGGTAAAATGAGAGTTTCAGCCAGAAGCACGTGGACCTGAAGTGGCGCGTAAAGCAGAAAATTATTGTTGTAACCGTGTTTAGATTGTCAGCCAACAGTTAATTACAACATGCTAAAGTATACAAACGCTAATCGTATTAGTTCTTAATTGACGGACTACATTGCTTTTGCAAACAGGTGGTTCAATAGCATTGCCCATATTCGAAACACAGCATCCGTTCCAGATTGTCCGTAATCCAATAGTCTGATGTGGGTCACGTGATCACGTTTTAGTTATGAAAATCGTGGCGCTGCTGCGAATATAGTGTTGTTCCATTTTTAATTTCCCGCTATTTTCTTTATATTGCTCGAAGATTCCGCGGCGCTGCATCTAAGGAGTTGAAAAGGCACCTTTAAGAGACGGATCTTTCATTGCAAGAAGAGCTGGATCAAGTGTCTAAGATGTCTTTCCGTCCAACAAGATATTTTGCAAGAAACTAACACTAAACAAAACGTTATTTATTACTAACCTAGACAACGACAAATTATTAGGGAGTGCTAAATTGGTTAATTTCTCTGTTTACTGCGAAATATGAATCGGTTATTATTTCGACTCTTGAGCTGCACAACATTACCTAGTTTTAATAAGTTTTTCCATGTAACGGAATTCTTCTATCTGCACAGTGACTTTTTTTCAACCCAGTATGCTAACATGGGCGATTAGTTCGATTTTACTAGTGCAATCGTTTTGAATATGGAAGTATGTTGGAAGGGTAATGGAAAAAATTAAGAGCAGAGAAAGCAGAAATATATTGATTGGTACATCGGCGGGTATTCGGGATATTACCGTGAGAACATACCTTCATAATTTTATACACACCATTGACCAATTGGCAGTCAATAAACGGCAGCCACCAGCCAATCACGCCTCCTTAATACCAATTAAACGACCACGCGATATTTTATCAGATTAAACTGCCAGCCTCACCCCTCCATCTTGAATTAACGATTGACTCGTATTGACTGGGACATTTACATATCCACCCAAAACCAAAAAAAAAAAAAAAAATGGTATATGAGAAGCCGCCAAGTTTCCAACAAGGGTTGGCCTTTGAAGGTAGTAATATTATTCAACCAGTGAAATAAATCACATCAAAAACCAAAACAGGTAAAAGGAGCCGCAAAGTTCCGAATGGTTCAGCCCTTCAAAGGAGTGAAATCAACACACCAAAACATTCGCCAACTTAATCGCACCGACTAATAGTTCGAAAGTTAAATGAAAACTAGAACATTGCTACTTTCGGT
>JAHWFP010117322.1:154215-168624 GCA_023313725.1 Lithobius niger | reverse complement strand
TAGTTTTCATTTAACGTCCAAATTATTATTCGGTGCGATTAAGTTGGCGAATGTTTTGGTGTGTTGATATCACTCCTTTGAAAGGCTGAACCACTCGGAACTTGGCGGCTCCTTTTACCAGTTTTGGTTTTTGATATGATATCACTCCTTTTTTTTTTTAATTGTGTATTGACTCAACTCCACTACCGTGCAGATATGTGATAAAGTGCCACGTCACCAAGAAATTGGTTTTCATCAATTTGCTACTACCGTTTGTCTATATGCCGAATGATTCTCAACTTAGTTACCTCTTTATAGGTTTTTGGGTTGGTTTTAATTTTGTTGTAATTTGTTTTATTTAGTTAGATTTAGTGTGTTGATATCACTCCTTTGAAGGGCCGAACCACTCTAAACTTGGTGGCCTCTTTACCAGTTGTTGGCTTTGTTTATTTTGCTTTGTTTTTTCAGCTGGTTTATTTTTCGTGAATTGAACGTGAATACAATCCACCCAAAACCAAAAACTGTTGTAAAAAGCCGCCAAGTTTCCCAAAAGGATCGGCCTTTGAAGGTAGTGATGTCGTTCCACCAGGGAAAGGCCGCCAAGGTCAATTGGCATCTCGCTGTAATGGTTTTCAACCTCCACAATTGAATTGATGTCATGGTTGTTGCCTAACTTGGCGCGACACACTAGCGTGTGTCTAGATACAGATGCAAACCTATATACATTATCTTTTGACCTTTTATGTCAGACTGCCTTAGGGGAAACAAACCCACGACCTTTGAAACCAAAGGCAGAGGTCCTACCGCTGAGCCATACTGACACGGCCGTCAGTATGGCTCAGCATTAGGACCTCGGCCTTTAGTTTCAAAGATCATGGGTCTATTTCCTGCTCAGGCAGTCTACTTAAGTCCAAAAGGCAATCTAAATAGGTTTTCATCTGCATATGTCGGCTTTCCGTCCTGTTTAATCATTCAACCAGAGTGTGGCCTCCAGTGTCAATCATACTAACAAAGTTAATTGCACCGACTAATAGTTCGAAAGTTAAATGAAAACTAGAACATTGCTCTCACGGTATCAACTTTCAAGTTTTCATTTAACGTCCAAAGTATTTTTCGGTGCGATTAACTTGGCTAATAGTATTAACCTTGACAGCCTTTTCCTGGTTGAATGATCATTGACCTTCAAAGGCCGACACTTTTTGAAAACTTGGCGGCTTCTCTTTTACCAGTTTTGTCTGACCCTTTTAGCAGTTTCGTGTGTTGATATATCACTTCTTTTTTTTTAATTGTGTATTAGACTCAATTTAACTAGTCTGTAGATGTGTAATAATGTGCCACGTCGACAACGGAGTGGCAATTTTTCCAGTATTTTAATTCCAGTCCAGTATTCTGAACTTGGTGGCGTCTTTACCAGTTTTTGGTTTTATTTTGATTTTTTGTTTATTTTTCATGAATTGGACGTGGATACAATTTCTTTGGCAACGTTGTTTAGATTTATGGCGACACACTAGTGTGTGTCTAGATACACACGTCAGATATTGGGCGTAATTAGTGGGCCAGTATGGCCATTAAAAATCTATTAGCAACCCCCTATTATTGCCAGGCTAACTTTGTCGAGAGACAAAACAAGGTCATAAAATAAATGTTACTTTGGTTTATTGCATCTTACAATGATTGAAATCTCCATTTGCAGGAATTTGCATTTGCCGTTTGAAATTTTGTGGCAGAGAGTAGAAAATTACCCCTAGTGAGTTGAATATCGGATGAAACCTGACTTATCCTTGGGGGTCTTGAGTTGGCTCATCTAACCAATGGGCTACTAGCCCCCCCTCCAAAAAAACATGAGATACGGATGAGGCTCGATGAGAGATCATACGGTATTTTTTGAGGGACAAGTTGGCTAAGATGTCAATGATTAAACATAGGGCTAAACAGAAAGTCTATGACAAATGATGTAAACCACTGGCCTTGCAAGTTGGTGATTACGTTATTCGTCATACACATGGTACTCAGTAAGGCGACACGAGCGATTGCAGCCAATCTTTTGTCAGAATTTATTAGGCAGTACGTATTCTCCACCCTAATAAAGCGAAAATAAATACATTCTTCACGATGTTAAAACTGGTGAGGAAACTAGTCCACTTAACATTGTAAAACTTAAACCTTTTAATATGCCTACAAGTATACTCTAATGAAATTGGCTGCACTGGAAAATAAGGATGTTCTTCCTAAGAATAAAAAAATTCAAAGAATGTGACAAACCCACCCATTTGTAATAATATGAGAAGGATTGGGAGGAGGAGGAGGGATCGATGCAAGTCAGGAAAATATAATATTTGTAAATTTTTTCTGGTTCCTATGTTGGTTCATAGCATAAAACTAAGAAAATGGTAAGATTTTATTTCTAGTTATGTGCAATTTATTAATTGCTTTGAAAGTAGCAAACACAGTTGTAATAACAGCAAAAATGGAGGTAGCAGAAATGAAGTATTTAATTAAACTAGACAGGTTGCAGCTCCAAAAATTATGTTTGGTGCATATATACATAAATAATAAATGCATTTCATTTCCACTCCAGCTAGATGCTATGGGGGAGGGGGAATTGTGAAAACTTTCATTCTCCAAGGTCTCACCAATTTAGCAGGTTCGGAAATCCAATTCTTTTTACTTCCCCGTTTGTAAAATGGTTTGTAAGATTTTCCAGCTTTTTACATCCGGGAGGATTAGGATGATGGGTTGAACCGTGCGGAGGGGGAGTTGCAGCATCCACCCAAAATTACCATGTTGGTACACCATTGGCACGCAGGAAGGCTAACCAATCAGGAGGCAGAGGACTAACAATCATGCTTAGGAGCTGGTACGTGGTTGGTGGAAAAGGGATTCCATGACGTACCTATAAAACTCAAACCTGAAGGATGTAAAATCACGTCATCGGTAGCTTAGCTTAGCTTTTGACGTGCTCCCAGTCCTAGCCATGGTGCCAGAAGGAGAGAGGGACAATTTTGCTAGGTAAATCCCATCGGAAATTCCTAGGTTCTTTTACATGGCACAATCGACATGACCACGAGACATCACAGGGCCTTTCTCTTCTCGAAAATTTCAGGATGGCTGAGGCTGGACTCGAACCCGGGACCTCCGGCACACAAAACGGCCACGTTAACCATCGTGCTGCATTGTGTCATTGGTAGCAAGCAAAGTACTCTGACTTCAGAATAACGAAACTAATTTTTCCAGGTTAAGATTACTTTTGCAATGGCGGAAAACAAGAACACAACCATAAGAACCCATAAGAGAACCTTTCCTGAACCAGGGTATGGGGCATGCCGCCACAGCACGACTTCACAGCCGAGGCCGTCAGAGAAAAAGGAAGCCATGGCAGTCAGCTCATCAGCCACAGATCCAGTACTGGGCAATGCCCAATGCTTCGGACATTCTGACCCCAACCTCGAAAGAGAACACCACTACAAAATCAAAACAGCAAAAGTTGAAAGACAAGAAACGTCACCATTATCCTGTTGTGAGAAAATAGACTCAAAGGAGCCTGCCACCGAAACAAGAGGTACCCTGACCACTACACCACGGACCCATCACGTTTCGAAGGTCTGGAAAGGTTCCAGTGACAGGGCTGCAGATGCTGCACGGTGAAGCCTAACCATTAATCTACAGTGTTTTTTACTGAAAGGATGATCTGTGCAAGTACGAACTTCCCACTTGCCCAGATACCCAATTTGCCTGATGCGGACAAGCCCTATGTTGCAGACCTCACTTCAGATTCCCTAGTGGGAACTTCAGGAGTGCCGGCCACTTCTACTTCTACGGCTGGTTTGGATGCTGCGAAACAGAAGGAACTTTTTCTTGTGGACACCACTGGTAAGAGAAACGGGGAGTGACGACAATGATAAATTGATTAAGTCAAAACCTAGGTGTAGGTGTGCTGATCTTGGGGAACCTTACTCTGTGAAACTCTGTTTTAAACTTGGTGAACATTTTTTGAAAGATGAATTTTTCTTTTCCTCTTTAAACAAGTTTTGTGAAAGAAAAAAGACTAGATACAGTTGTTGTAAATACAAACTTTAATTTCAAACCGTAGCTTAGTTTCCTGGCTCACGGTAAGGAGTTTCATATGAAGGAATGATGTGCTGAACTTAAAGAAAATAGATTATGCTATGATACGTAAGACTCTTTAAATCTGCATGGTCTTAGTTAAAAATGAATAGGAATGTTAAACTAGAATATTAGGCGATAGTGAGTATTGTAATGCTGGTATCCTCTCTTTTAAGCCAAACTTAGTGTGGTAGAGGTGTGACACGCACAGTTAGATGTAGTAAAATACAGGGGAAGAAAGGAAACCAAAAATTAATCCTAGTTTTCCCTTGCTAAAGTGCAAGCAGTCCTGGTTCTCGGGAAAATAACTGCACCCCAGGCATGACCGGAGAGCCGGCTGCTATGCTGAAGCTTTGGCCAATTAAATAACCAATGAGCCACCACTTGCTCACGACCATTTCTGTTGCGAAAGTCCTACCCCTGTTGATACTGTTCAGTATCGTATAAATACGACGATTCTATGCATTATGGCTATTCATTTTGGGTTTGGAGTCAGAGCTAGTGACTAGGGATATTAAGACGACTATGATAAAAACAACTAAAACTGTGCTGGTGATTAATACCACAATGCTCGCTAGAAAGTTCCTAGCATTGCGATAGAGAGTACAATAGAAGTGAGTGAAAAACTTTAAATTTGTGTTTGCATTAGTTGAGTGTTGCATAAGAAATGACTGCATTGTTTCAAAATATTTAAAGTTGACAGCAAGTTTTGTTTTTACCATTTGTAATTATTCTCTGCAAACCAACAGAGGATAATAAGAATAATAATAATAAGAATAATAAGAACGCAATTCTTGCAAACCAACAGCGGAATTCTGGCAAAAAAAAAGAGGAAGAGGAGAGTGATCTCTTTGTGTTAAAAGCACAAGAAGAAGTGGCGACTATTGAGTGCAGTCAAGGTGTTATTAGTTTTTTCCTGGTGGTCTGTCAAACAGTTATTTCTTTGGTACTATACGTCATACTAAAATATTTTTATTATGGCATATTACGGCCACAGACTTTGTGTTGTTCTCTAGTGCTTTGGCCCACTAGCCTTATAGATCAGGTTCCCTTACCACCACTACAGTACTAGAAATGGACCTGTAGGAGGTGCCCGTACCGGGAAAGTTGTTCTTCGTTGCCGAATTTGCAATTTTTATTCTCTTATGTGCTATTGGGTTCGGTTACCAGTTATTTGCCAGCAGTCTGATGAAAGTTGAGAACAAACCTGCAACTGTTTAGTTGTTAGGTGCAATGCTGTCCTTCGACTATGTCTGAAAACGTCGTTGTTTGTGTTGCCTTGGTTAAGATGTACTTGATCTAAATTCATCTTCATTTCTGTACTAAAGCAATACGGGATATGTGTGCTAGTGCTCTGCAGAATTATTGTTATTTGCTTCATCATCCCTTGTTCGTAAGTGGGTTCAGGCCATTGGTTTTATTCAAATTAGGGGCCATTACTTGAAACTGGAATTCCCGAAGACACGTCGATTTTGTGCATATTTTGGATGAAGGCTGATTTTGAGTGCACCGAAATTTAACAAGATTAACTGAATTTTAATGACAGGCTATTGAACGGAAGCAACTGAATTTTATTGTACAGATTTTAAGTCGTTTGAATAAATGCCTATTTTAACTTCGAATTGTTAAATGTTCCTTTCTTGCTGTTTTAAAAGGGAGAGCTCAACCCACACCCTCACATCGTTGTTGGAGAATAAAAAAGTAGTATTGCTCCAATGTCAGTATACTAAATGAATCACAGTAAGGCATGAATGACTGAAAGAAAATGACGTTATTCAATGTTCTCCCATTTCTCCTACTTACCAAACTTTGGAGTAGTGTAGCACCCCTTTTCTCTATTAAAGCGTCTATAAAAAAGATATCAAATTTATTCAATGACTCAATTTTCGCCATCTCGCCGACTTACCAAAATTTGGAGAGTTGCAGCAGCCCCTTCCCCTGTTAAATCGTACTCTAGCTTATAAATAAAAGATCCCAAATCTATATAACTAAGATAATAATATTTGTATGTTTGTGTGTCGCCAGATCACCGAGATTCCTACTACTAATTATTTTTCTTTTGTTGCGCATCCGCAGTGGTAATCTCTAAAATCGTATTACGTTTGTGGTCTTTCAAACTGATTTGTCTGAATAAGTAATAATACTAACTGTGTTTTCAACAGAGATGAACAGTACTGGTGACGTCGTGTTTTTTCCAAGTTCCAATGTTGCATGCCTCTAAATCTCTTGTCCCGGGCAAACTGCAAATTTTGGGGGACTTTCGATAATGGGAATACATGAGAATGCTCTGCTATTCTTTCAAATTCCGGGGGATAGGAAAGAGATTCCGAGATTATTTTGTTCCATGCAAATGGAAAATCACAGCAATGCTCTACAAAACTAGCCATATCCGGGGGCTGTCTTATAGTTCATTTAAAGAACGCAATTAAATTGGTACTTGCATTACCGAAGGCTGTGGTTCTGAGAAAGGCTGCAACTGGCTGTTTGAACCCTTATCGTTTTTTTTGAAAGCTTTATCCGATTTACCAGAAGTTGGTTACGAAGTGTGCACAAAGTTATTTTGCAAAACAGGCAACCACACCCCCTTTATTCCCCACCAGTGAGCTCAGAACCAGTACTCACTGTGTACCTTTTATAGCTCTATGTTAGTTAGACTACTGATCATAAGGAATTGGAAGAGTGATTGCATTTACATGATTGCAGTTCAAGCAGGTGCTATATACGCTCAGTTTTGGTAGTTAAGAAACATGGTGTGCCAAAAACACAGTAAAGAAAACAAACAAACAAACTAACAAAACAAGGAAAACAAACACGCGCCCTTAGTATACATACGTTTTTTGTTCTTCTGAGCTGTTGCTATTAATTTGGAAACCAAGCAATATTTTTACGAATTAATTATTTGAGTTATTTTTAGTTCTTTTTTTAGCTGTTTTTTTTTAAATAATCTTACGCACCTAAGTGTTGAAGCCAGACATATTATAACATTGTACTTTTTAATGCCCTACGAATATTACAAATTAAAATTTTCGGGGTGAGCTGTTTTCGTTAAATGAAGTTCCACTCGAAATAATGCAAAAAACACGTGTTAAGATCGTTTTCATTAACCAAGAATGAAAGTTAAAGGTTCGAAGTTGATCAGATACTGCACTAGTCATGGAGGCCGGGGAGAAGGGAGTAGGGGGGGGGGGAGGGGCGTTGGGATCGTGGCTTCACCACTTTGGCAGTTTAGTCTATTTGGCCGTACTACTTTTTTTTTTTAGTAGAAATTGTTCTATAGTAAGTTTTCATTGCTAGTTTGGCGGATTTGTATTATTTTGTCCAGTGAATGGCCATTACAAATAATTTGTTAGTTTACGTTTCAGTGACTTTTACATAGTTTTGGTTATTTTAGGCTCCAAGTCGGTGACATGCTTAAAACGAAGTGAACTGCTTGCGTGTCTTGACGTATCTTAGCGTCCTATCACTGAGCTGTTTGTTCTTAGACGTTGTCTGGTGTGACTTTCCGAACACATCGAAAGCACGCTTGCGCAGCGATGTAAGGTATACTACACATCAACTATTTATTCGAAAAGGTGAATACCTTATGAGGGTGATGGTTTGGTAGTACTAGTAATGGAAATTAATGAAATTATGAAAAGGTTATTGTAGTTTTTACTTTCGATAGTCTAAACCGACAAAAACAAAGCAGTCTGGTACCGAGCTCCACACTCAGTGTCGGGCATGTAAGCCTATTTTTGTTTGTTTCGTTTTTATTAGAGAGCCATGTGGTTGTCCAGATTACAATACCAGACTAGATACAAAAAATTCGGAGGGGGAGGGGGGGGGGGTGGATTTCGGAACATGGCCCCACCACATTTTTAAGGCTTGAGGCGCCTCTGACGCTAGTTCTAATTATGGGGGTAATCACTCGACAGAGGAAGAGTTAATTAACTTAGAAAAATATTCGTATCATCCTTATATCCTACCAGCCTTTTCTTAAACAAAGTTATGAGTGCCATGGCAAAAAAAAAAAAGTCTGTTGCATAGGGAGAACATATTGGGTACGTTAGAAGGATGTAGACGATGTATGTGGTACAGTTTATTTAGCAGCCATTTTGGAAAAAGACTTCCCGAAGCACGCTAATTTTTGCTGGTTTCTTCCCCCCCCCCAAAAAAAAAAATCAGCTTTAAGCATAACTGAAATAAACTATATCCACCCAAAACCAAAACTGGTAGAAAAACCCGCCAAGTTTCCAAAAACGGTCGGCCTTTGAAGGTAGTGATATCATTCCACCAGGGAAAGGCCGCCAAGGTTAATCCTATTAGCCAAGTTGATCGCACATACTAATAGTTCGAAAGTTAAATGAAAACTAGAAGATTGCTACTAGCGGTAGCAATTTTCAAGTTTTCATTTAATGTCCAAAGTATTATTCGGTGCGATTAACTTGGCTAATAGGATTAACCTTGGCGGCCTTTCCCTGGTGGTGAAAATGATATCACTACCTTCAAAGGCCGACCGTTTTTGGAAACTTGGCGGGTTTTTCTACCAGTTTTGATTTTGGGTGGATATCACAACTTTCATAGGACTGTGAACGTACATAGGACATGAACGTTTGGGATGCTTCAATCTCATTTTTGCGCACACTGACTAACAATCGCTGATTTCGTTCGCTTCGCTCATTCAATCAGCGCATCCCCTTCAGTTGTTTTGTTTATCCCTGCAACTTCTCCTTAATTTTTCAAGATTTTATTCACATTTAGTCATGCAGAAACCCCCGAAGGTAGCTGTTACTAAAACAGCAGACCGCGAAGCATTTTTTTTGGGGGGGGGGTTATTAACAAAAAAACCCATTAGCTCGTGTATGCTCGTATTGTTGCGTAACCATCATCAAACGTGCATCCCTTTATGCTTACGCAATCCACGGCAACGTTAATTTTTCTTTAGTTTGTTCTTCGTTACAGTTCATTTTTTAGTTCGTCCAGGCTTTTACAATAAATCTAAGGACCAGTCTTGATTGTTCAAGCCATTGTTGCTTAAAATCTTTGGTTGCAACTTGGAAAAGAAACGAAATTTAAGTTCGCTGGTGGTAAATTTCAAAACCCTCCCACGCATTTGTCCTGACCCCTACAACCCCCAAACCAACAAAAGGACCATCCTCAGATCACCATGCATCCGTGTGCAAAAATTCAGGTACGTAGGCCTTCGCAATTTTGCGCCAGCCATGAGCAAAAAGTCTATGGGATTTAACATTGGAAAAATCTTATTAGCTAGTCAGCTAGCTAGCTAGACAGCCAGCTAGCTAGCTAGACAGTAACATAAAAACAACGTTATTGACGCATCTTTTTCTCTATGATTGGTGGACACTCATCCTTTAAATTTTAGTTTTTCTTAATCTCCGACCCTTCCCCTTACATTTTCCGCAATTTGAAACATTTCTGTCGCATTGGGATTTATCCTCAACATTCCAAAATATGCTTTCAGTTGCTTACAGTTAACAGACACATGTCTGCTAGTGAAGCCGCCTTTTTATCATTAACAACCAATTTTTAAAAATCGGATGTCCACAATGGGATGATCTACTGTTACTTGGCGGCTACACACTAGCGTGTGTCTAGATAAAAACAACGTTATTGACGCAGCTTTTTCTCTATGATTGGTGGACACTCATCCTTTAAATATGCTTTCAATTGCTTACAGTTAACAGACACATGTCTGCTAGTGAGCCGCCTTTTTATCATTAACAATCAATTTTTAACAATCGGATGTCTGCAATGGGATGATCTACTGTTTCTTGGCGGCGACACACTAGCGTGTGTCTAGATTTTTTGGTCTTTACCTAATACACGGAGTGAATCTCAACTCCCATGACAGGTGAAATACAACATTAAGCTTGGTGGTTGCTGATAATTGCTCCTATAGGAAGTCACTTATGGTGAATCCAGTGATGATATCCAAAATTACCTTGGAGATCATAATCAAGGTCATTCAGTATATGTATATCCTAACATACACAAACTACTGGCGTAAAGTCAATTAGAAAGTTACGGGGAAACATGGGACCAATACAACACAGGAAGCAGAACAGAAGTCGCATACAAAACAAGGAAGATATTGGCGAAAGGAGTCGGGTGGTGCAGAGAAGCCACCCGTGGGGCAGCAGGAAATACAGAAATAATTGAACCACCAAACGAAACAGTAAAAAGGTAAAAACAACAAACACCCTTGTATGGTTTATGCAAGCAAAATTCCACCGTACCCTTTTACCTAGATGTTGGGGGAGGGGCAGCCACAGACATTACGGTACTTATGCTTTTTTCTGTTTACGCCATTTGTGCAGCAGTGGTAAGTAAGAAGTAAAATAATGCAGGCCATGCTACAAGTGTTACAAATGTCCAGCGTTGGTGGCAATGCAGAGATCAAGCTTTTCCACCCAAGTTTGCTGGAAGAGACTGCAATCATAGGTATCTCAGGTAACATTCAAACGATGGAAAAGGAAATCCATGAAGCATGAATTAAAAAAAAAATAGTAAAAAGTAATCTAAATAGGCCTAAACTAAACTAAGCTAACTTATCGTGCTCGTTTCACAACCAACAGTAATATACAACGGACACTTTATTGGAAATATAATTCATCAGCGATCATTATTTACACGATTGACTGTTTAGAATCATGTTTTCATGAGGAGCTCACAATCAATATTACACTAAAGCAAAAGCATAAAACCAAAAGAGGTGATATCACTCGAAAACCCCATAAAGGTAAAGGGACCCATCAAGTTTTAGCCATAGAAAATAGTGATATCAGGACCGCAATGGCTGCCACCGAGTTTTCCGTCCCAACACTGATCCCTCAAGTTTAACTGACACCTCGGTGATTGTCAGTGAAGCTTGAGTGATCACGGTCCGGGCCACAAACTTGGTGGGAGCCATTTTGGTTCTGATATCATTACGTTCTATGGCGAAAACTTGTCCCTTTACTTGATGAGGTTTTTGTGTGATTGTTGTTTACTACGTACGTCACTTACGAATAATTCTGTGAGGTCCAAAGTTTGTCTTACGATTACAAATGGCAGTCATCCTTACTTCTCACAAATAGGTGAAGAAAACTTCCCTACTTAATTTTATTTTTTAAGTTCAAGCGTTGGCCGTATTATTATTATTTTTTTTTTACATGTGTGTAGGAGAGGTAGGACGACCAACCACTTAAATAGATGCATCAATACTACATACGTGTTTATACAAACCTACAACAGTTTTATACAAACCTTGGAGGTTTCTACACTTCCAGCCGAAGCCATGCTGTTGGAAGGAGAGAGGAATAATTTTGCAACGACCAATTAGAAATTTCTTGGAACTTTAACATGCCGTAACGGACGTGAGAACAAGACACCATAGGGCCTTGTCTTCCCGAAAATGCAACGAGTTGCTGAGGTCATCCTCGAACCCGGGGCCTCTGGCATGCGAGATAGTTTGGTAGGGATGGGGGGGGGATGGATAGTACTGTCATACCTGTTTCTCACTGGCCAAACTCCTCACCTACAAAGAATTACCGTGTTGATTACTACAGAGTGTGTCAACGTTAGCGACATACACTGTCTTTCGTTTTCCCACACAGAGACTAAATATGTTAGGGGTGGGTGAGAAAAAATAGGGGCTTGATATCGGCCTAATTGGGGCATCGGTTGCATGCGTCCATTTTACAGTATACCAAAACCAGGCAAGAATGTTTACTATCCTTGTTATTGTTTCGTGGTGGTTCAACTATTTCTATATTTCGTGCTGCCCCACGGATGTATTTCGTGCTGCCACCACCCGACATCTTTTGCTAACATCTTCCTTGCTTTGCATGCTAGTTCTGTTCTGCTTACAGTATTGTACTAGTCCAACGATCCCCCACTACTTTCTAGTTTACTTTACGCCGGTGTTTTGTGTAGGTTAGTAACTACATACTGGACGACCTTGCATATGAACTCCAAGGTCATTTTCGACATCATCATTGGATTTGCCAGAGGTGATTTCCTATAGGAGTATGTTATTATCAGCAATCCATATCCAAGCCTTAATGGTGTATAGTTCACGTGCGTACATACCTGACAGGCTATTTTCAATTATTTTGCTGCTAGGCTACTTGTATTGAAGGAAGAGAAATGAAGCTATAAGTTTTTAATTACATTCACTGCAGTTTAATGACTATTTCGTTTACTCTGTTATCATTAACCTAATATTTATATAAAACATTGTTAATTCAATGTTTTTGTTTCTTGTCATGATTCAAAATAGAGACCAGAATTCACTTACACGGAGTATGTTCTATAGCTCGGTAATGGTAATAAAATCCTTGGTCTCACCAAATCCAAATACTAGCTAATTTTACACATCATTTCTAAATTACAAGTTTGTTGATACTGCGATCTTACCTGCCGTAGTTGGAGGTTCAGTTGTCGTAGTTAGAGGTTCAGTTGTCGTAGTTGGAGGTTCAGTTGTCGTAGTTGGAGGTTCAGTTGTCGTAGTTGGAGGTTCAGTTGTTGTAGTTGCAGGTTCAGTTGTCGTAGTTAGAGGTTCAGTTGTAGTAGTTGGAGGTTCAGTTGTCGTAGTTGGGGCTTCAGTTGTCGTAGTTGGGGCTTCAGTTGTTGTAGTTGGGGCGTCAGTTGTAGTTGGGGCTTCAGTTGTCGTAGTTGGGGCTTCAGTTGTCGTAGGTGGGGCTTCAGTTGTTGTAGTTGGAGCTTCAGTTGTCGTAGTTGCAGCTTCAGGTGTCGTGGTTGGAGCTTCAGTTGTGGTTGGTGCTTCAGTTGTGGTTGGAGATTCAGTTGTGGTTGGTGCTTCAGTTGTGGTTGGAGCTTCAGTTGTTGTGGTTGGCATGTTAGTAGTTGTTTGCTCTGAAACAACAAAGGACAAAAAGTAGCAAAGGTGTAAAATAACGAAGGGAACCGAAGCCCCGAAGTTAAAAAAAATTAGTAAACATATGCCGTCATAGCATCATGGGACCGCAGCAAAAGCCAGTGTGTAGCAATCTACAGAGGACAAAAAAATCCTGTATCGTCACGAAATCGAAATACCCAGGAACAACATTAGATAGAGTAGACGTTAAATATTTTATGTACCCATTCTAAACTACCAACCGATCCTCATTGTTAAGCACTTGTTTAGTGATTGTTGCATAAATATAGGTTATCGCCTTATTCCGAACTTCCGAATATTCATATCTAAGAATGTCAAGTTTAGTGTCGAGCTGACTTTATTACGGAGTACGACGATTACCATGAGTCAAGCACTCCAGACTAAAAATTACAAAAGCACCAAGAAATTACAACAACAAATACAGCAACCACGCAAACACTCCTAAGGCAATTAACTCGTCAACCAAATAAACAATTACAGCACCTAAGTTATCCCTAGAACCGCCACTATTACGTGTTAACAAACAGCAGCGGTGCGTAAAATTTAATCTAAGGATGGGAAGGACATTTTAGCCGATGTATGGGTGGGGGGAAGGCAGTTGCACCTACATTGTTGATGCTCCCTCCTCTCCCTACTCCACTCTGTCCCCCCCCTCCCCGTCACCATCCTTCCCTTACTTTTTCATTCCATTCCCTTCTTCCTTCCTCTCCCTACGTTTTCATTTTTATACTGAATCCTCGATAATTTTTTTTCCTGTATCGCTTCATTTTAGTTGAAATAATTTTTCGTTGATAGCTAATGCGGTTGCATGTTATTCGTGAACCTGAAATGTTGATCCTCAAACTGTTGCATTGTTTGTTTGTATAATGCATTGCGATAAGCCTGGGTCGGCCTTTATGGAGAAAAAGGACCCTCAATAACGTTGATTTGTGTTACTGGCTCGCTACTGGCTAACGACGGACACAGCTTCCATGTTAATTCTCATTGGGTATAAAGACACGTTTACAGATTGTTCGGGAAAGTTGGCAAATCTAAATTTTGGCACACAGTTAAGAGTCGTATTGTGAGGAACTTATTTTTGTTATAACTGTGTTCGTAAATGTCGTTTAATGTCTTAATTTGATTAACTGAAAGTTTGAAAGGCTTCAGTGTTTTAGAAATGTCGAAATGATTTTTTATTAACCTTAAAAGTTTAATTGCGGTATTGTGCAGATTGCCTGCTCAGTACGCAGGCTCTTTCGAAGCGTATAGTGCAAGGTGCAGTGCAAAACGTCTTCTCGTGGGATTGTTAGTGGGTGTCGGACTCGAGGATAGATCTTTCCGGAACACGAATCCAAACTGAATTATCTGTCCCACGACGATGAGAGGGACAATTTGCCAAAAGAAGATGAAACAAAATGCAAAGCATGAGCACAGGGTCCAATCAAGGAAAGAAAATGCAAAGCGTG
>JAHWFP010117322.1:118996-154205 GCA_023313725.1 Lithobius niger | reverse complement strand
AAGCATGAGCACAGGGTCCAATCAAGGAAAGAAAATGCAAAGCGTGATTACAAGGTCCCAATAAAGGAATGAAAATGCAAAGCGTGTGCACAGGGTCCAATCAAGAAAAGAAATGCAAAGCATGAGCACAGGGTCCAATCAAGTAGGAAATAAAAGCAATTTTTTTTAAAGAAGTAGGCCCTGGTTATGCACCAAATTTGCTGGTTAATCTAGACACATGCTAGTGTGTTGCTGCTACACACGATTAAATATAAATGTGAAAATTTATAAACATAGAATTCCTTTAAAAAAAATGATAGAGATGAGAATAAGACGACGTGACTTTTGGTACGTTCACAGTTCTATGAAAGTTTTGGTATCCACCCAAAACCATAACTGGTTTAAAAGAAGCTGACAAGTTTCCAAAAATGGCCGGCCTTTGAAGGTAGAGATATCATTCAACCAGGGAAAGGCCGCCAGTATTAATCCCATTTGCCAAGTTATGCACACCGAGTAATTACTTTAGACCTTAAATGAAAACTTGAAGATTGCTATCACGAGTAGCAATATTTCTAGTTTTCATTTAACTTTCGAACTATTAGTACAACTAGCATTAGTATGTCGTCCCCTTCCCAGTTATCAATGCTACACACTTACCTATTCCGACCCCGTAGTAATGGTAATCTTTAGCAATACGAGTGTTCGATGTGACTTCAGATGAGTAGAGCAAGCAATCTGATTCTAGTTCGTTAAATGCCAGACTCTGACAGTTCGAACGCAGCCTGCAAGCCATTATACATTGAGACTTTGATGCATAACCGTGGAAAGTCTGTGAGGGTTCCTCCGGGAGAACCCCACTATAAGCCAAGTACGTCTCTTTCAACGCACCATCTACATCTACAGCACTAAGTAACAGTAAGAGAAATGGGAGCTGTTTCGGACCCATATTTCCTACGACTTTCTTTCAAGCAGTCTGGTTTCTTAATCGTTAACTAGTGATAGTTACAACTGCACGGTTGTCATGTGACCTTTATTGGTTCTCTAGTCCAATAACACAAACGAACATTGCTCAATTGGTTGTAGTTGTATTTTGTATTTATTCCATTGTCATTTACTACCATAGACAACGGAAAACTAATTAAGAAAGTGAACTTGCTTGTGTATAGGGTCAGTCAAAATCGATTCGTCATGGAAACTTGCCACGAGTTCCGCGAATTTGTCGCACCCAGTAATTAGAGAAACATTACTGGGTACGACAAATTCGAGGAATAACGTTGATTTGTTTTGTGTTTATTTGAGTGCGTGTTGCACTTGAGTTTTCAGAAAAGATCAGGGGAAACAGAAGCAGAGGCCCCGTAACGCAATGCTGCAGCATGTAGCAATGTGCAATAATAGGCGAAGCGAACAGGACAGGATTAGAATTACTCGAGCAAGGTGTTACAGTACTTGAGCGCGGGGAAAGTGACATTGTCATTGCAGCTTGTTCGAAGTAACGTTGTATTTTCAATGTATCTCAGGCTATGTTTAGGGCGGGCGCAGGGCTTCGGGCCTTATTACTCTGAAATGAAAATCATGAAATCGTTAATACCTTGTTAATAATCAAGTTGAAACGATTAAGGTTTTCTCATTTTTAAACTATAGGGTGATTAGTGTGTAAAATAACACTAAGCACCCTCAAAATTTGGCGGCCGACATCTCCAAAATGACTTTGGGAGAACAGTTCAGTTTTATCACACTGTTTACCTCGATTGTTTCCCAAATCCCATTGTCAAGACTAAACAACTTTACTTTATTGAATTCCTTGAGCCTAAATACCTGAAAGTCAAGCGCTTACGTCTACAACTTAACCTAACCCTTGACAATGCTGCAAAAAGAAACAATGGTGCTACAAAGAAGTGGGTAAAAGCAAACATTTGTGGAAAACAGAACTTATCACCCAGTTTCGACGATCTCAGTACTATACAACAATGCTTGTAACAATGCAACAAGCTTGATACCTTCATCCCAGGCCTGGAGTACTGAGATCGATAAAAGGCTAGCACGCGCACAACAAAGAACGACTCTGGTGACGTTCTTTTGCTCAGAAAGCTTGACAGTGCGAGTGTGCGTGCAACAGTGTTTGCACAAAAAAAAAAAAAAAACGAATTCCAATGCCGATTTTCCCCTTCAGAGAACAAGGACGAGTTGTAATAACAATGACAGTGAATGCGTTTTTCAATTGTTACGCGACTGGGTGATAAATAGATTATTACCCGCTTTCCTCGTAATGAGCTCAACAATGGGTCAGCCCCTGCGGGGCCTCGACATTGTTGATCTTAGTACTCGGAAAGCGGGTAATAGCCTATACAACACCATCTAGACAATTGCTAGTGTATCGCCGCCAAATGGATGAAATTTAATTGTTGTCTGAGCTTAATTGTTGTCAGATGTAAAAAGGCTGCTCTGTGAATAATGTGTGTAACAGGTGTAATATATGATGACAGATGGCCTGTGAAGGCTAACGTCCTGTAAAATAAACCGAAAACTAGGCTGCTCTGTAGGGCAGATGGCCTGTGGAAGGCTACCTTCCTAGAAATGAATGAGAAATAGGCTGCTCAAAAAGGTAGACTGTGTCTTTTAACTGAAACAAGCTTATACCTGATTTCATCCTACTGGTGTAAAGCCCCATGCGGTAGATATCTTCGCAAATCGGTGGAAGCAGGTGTTAATTGGGTCCAGTAAACAAGAAAATTTCAACATTAACGTCTGGGAACGTATCCATTATGGAGAAACGATGCCGGCAATAACGTTGATTTGTATTACTGGTAACGAGCTAACACGCTGTTGCTGGTAACTAGCTATAGCTAGCTAATCCGATGGCTCGGATGTTAATTCTTATCCGGTATAAAGACATCTGAAGAGCTCACTAGTTAAAGTTGCTAAATCTAAATTTGGTTGACTGGTAAAGTATCGTAGAGGGAAGTGCCTTTTTCTAAATTGTGGGTTACAGCTAGAAGCACTTCGTCCTGAATTGGCGCGTAAATGCAAAATTATTGTTGTAACCATTGTTTGTACTGTCATCCAACAATAGATTATAACATGATTAAGTGTAATACGCGCATCGTTTTAGTACTTTATACTATAGTCAGAATACATGGCTGTTGCTCTCTGTTCGAAGTTTCTCTGTTTTGTGAATGATTGATGTCTTGTAGCATGTTTTACAGAGCGTTCGGCTTCAGGCTAAGGGTCTGAATTAAAATTAGACGGCTCACAAAAACAACAAATCTCACTAAGAGACTAGAAAAACTTTCATTGCAAGAAGAGTTGGAAACAAAATTCGGATCGGTCCAGCCAAGTAAGAAAAAAAGTGTTTTGTTTTTTTAAAGAAGTATATCGTGGTAATGCTCCAAGCTTGCTGGTTAATCTAGACACATGCTAATGTGGAGCAGCTAAGAAGACGATTGGCCAAGTAGATGAGATTGATTGTGATTAAGTGAGCAATTCCAGCTTCGTTGCGTAGATTAACATTAACCTCGGGAGGAGCAACTGAAGGGGGGTGCACTGATTGAATGAGCGAAGCGAACGAAAATCAGCGTTTGTTAGCCAGTGTGCTCAAAAATTGGATTGGAAGAACTTGAAGCGTGTGAAGCATGGACAATCATACAATCAATCAAACCGTGTCAATTTGGACAGACATGTTGGAGGGTTTGACATTGTAAGACATTAATTGGAAGCTGCCAATATGAAGACCAAGCATTGACTTCTTCTAGAGCATACTGAAGAAACTGTTGGTTATCAATGGTCTTTATCTCATTACACAGGTTAAAATCAAGTATTATTCGGTGCGATTCACTTGGCTAATAGGATTAACCTTGGCGGCCTTTCCCTGGTTGAATGATATCACTACTTTCAAAGGCCGACCCTTTTTCGTACCATGGCGACTTCTCTTATACCAGTTTTGGTTTTGGTTGAATATCAAGAGAAGTCGCCATGGTACGAAAAAGGGTCGGCCTTTGAAAGTAGTGATATCATTCAACCAGGGAAAGGCCGCCAAGGTTAATCCTATTAGCCAAGTGAATCGCACCGAATAATACTTGATTTTAACCTGTGTAATGAGATAAAGACCATTGATGACCAACAGTTTCTTCAGTATGCTCTAGAAGAGGTCAATGCTTGGTCTTCATATTGGCAACTTCCAATTAATGTCTTACAATGTCAAACCCTCCAACATGGAAGGAAAAATCTAAATTACACATATTTACTAGCAAATTTAAAATTGAAAAAATGAATATACGTAGTATAAAGGATTTTGGAGTTGGATCTTGGGTTTTCTCAAATCACTGCAACCAAATTATTGATAAACTAAACGTATCTGACACCTTTCAAGACATTGTTTCTTATCTGACGATGTTATAACTTTAGTTAGGGCATTTACTTCACATGTGCATCCCATTTTGGTATACGCTAGTCCTGTGTGGTCTCCACACCTGATAAAAGACATTAAACGGGTTGAATCGGTACAAAAAACCTTCACGAAGCATCTTAGAGTCTGCTACAATTATTTATCTTACAGACAACGTTTGAATCGCCTGGGTCTTGAATCACTAGAACTACGAAGAATCCAAGTAGACCTATGTCTTACTTATTTCATCTTGCACGGGTTCGTTGGTACTGAATCCGGGCTTTTTTTTTAATATTCGTCGTACAACTATACCAGGGGACATTCGTTCAAACTCACTGTAACAACGGTAAAAAAAGACTGTGCGAAGTATTTCTTTTCAAATGTGATGTAAAGCCGTGGAACAGCCTTCCATCGGAATTGATAAACTCAACTAGTCTTAAACGTTTTAAGCGTGATTTAAAAAATATTGATTTATCGTTGTTTTTAAAGTGATTTTGATTTTTAATAGTGACAGTATTTTAATAGTAACAGTATTTTAATAGTAACACTATTTTAATAGTAACACTATTTTAATAGTGTATTATATGTATTATAATTTCTCTTATTTGTTTTGCTTTGTATTTTAAATGTTTTTTTGTAAATTTAAAATCTTTAAGTACTAATTATGTAGTAAGTATTAAGCGTTTGGTAATTAAGTAAAATAACTATTTTGCAAGCTAGCGACTTAATTCACCTACCTGTCGATTCCTTTCGTCGTAAAACGTGCGAAAATCATAACGAAAACGTGCGCAAACGCTTATTTATTTAAGAAAAAATATTAATACACGGTAAAACGCTACTCACAACAAACTAGAAGCGGCCGCCATTCAACGCGATGATACCGCAACATAGAAAACCTGATTTCGCCCAGAACGCTACTAAACGAAAATTATCTCTTTCCAAGGTAGACGGTGATATTTGGGGCCGGAATCACAGTACGCAGGAGCGCGCTTCGCGCGCATTATTATATACATCGAGAATTGGTGTAATCAGAAAAAATATGGTGCAAGCATTTGTGAAACAAGGAAGTGACATAATTTGTTCCTTGTTTCACAAATGCTTGCGTCATACTATTTCTGATTACACATATTCTCGATGTATATAATAATGCGCGCGAAGCGCGCCCCTGCGGACAGTGTTCATACTGTAAAGAAATATTGGTATAAAAATAAAATATAAACATAAAATTCTCGTCTGCTTCAGCTATTGCGTCGCGTCGCAAATGAATGCAATTTCCGTTTGCCGATGTTCTGGTCGAAATTATGTTTTCTACGTTGCGGTGTTATCGCGTTGAACAGCGGCCGTTTCTAGCGTGTTGTGAGTAGCGTTTTACCGTGTTTTAATATTTTTTTTTAAAATAAATAAGCCTTTACGCACGTTTTACGACAAAAAGAATCGACAGGTAGGTGAATTAAGTCGCTAGCTTGCAAAGTAGTTATTCTAGATAATTACCAAACGTGTAACTATTATCATTGTTATTTGTTTTTCTTTGTATTTTAAAACGTTTTATAAACTTAAAATCTTTTTAGGACAGGTGTAAGTGGATGAATGCCATCCCTTCCTAATTCCTGTTACCAATTTGTATGGTAATAGATTATATCTTATCTTATCTTATCTTATCTTATTTTATCTTACACTTCGGACGTTAATGAAAACTTGAAGATTGCTTCCGCGAGTAGCAATGTTCTAGTTTTCATTTAACTTTTGAACTATTAGTCACTGCGATTAACTTGGCTAATAGGATTAATCTTGGCGGCCTTTCCCTGGTATCAAAAAGACCGGTCTTTTTCGGAAACTTGGAGGCATCTCTTATACCAGTTTTGGTTTTGGGTGGATTCGTTTTACGACAATCAGTTGTCAAAATAAATGAAAAATTTCATGACGGGTGACATGAAGAACAAAACATACGATATGGGAGAAAATGAATTTTACGTAATATGAACATGAACTACATAGAATGTACTCAGCTGACACACGCTAAATCCAAACACACGCTAGTGTGTTGAGATCGAAGTAATAGACATGGGCCAAAACCATGGACGGAGCTTGTACAAAAATACGTATTTCTCTTGCTCCTTTTTTACAAGTAAAATTTGGCAGACACTGTACATACACATGGGCGGACAATGGGCATCGCGGTCTTTCTGCGCAAGCCACTTTCACTTTCTGATGTTCTTATCGCGGATGATTGCGAGGCATTAAACCTAACATTAGTCTCCCCAAAACTAAACTTAACTATTCGGTATTTTCCCAACAGTAGGGACCTTGTACAGGTGAGCACTATGTGCTCCTTTCTGGAAAAAGCCAATAACTCACGATGTTTCCTAAAAGTCGTGCTCGGCGACTTTAACATGTGAAAGGTTGACTGGGTAAATGGCGTTGCGCATGAGCCAAACCAAAAAATTGTTCCTTGATACAATCCTAGAGTTGGGACTATCGCAATTAATAACAAGGCCAACCAGGGGTAAAAATATTCTAGATCTTTTATTTGTGGACTGTGACCGAATTATCTACGATTCGGATGTGGTACCACATTTTAGTACCAGTGACCATGAGATTGGTACTCTTCTCAATTCACTCCAATTTTGATACAGAAGTCATTACTAAAACCATCAGTAATATAAAGTCTGAATCGTTAATGCAGAGTATTTCGGAAGTAAATTGGCCCAACTTATTATCTAATCACGATAATATTGGAAAAAAATGGAACATTTTTATTAAGATTCTTTCAAACCTTGTTCAACAGTCGTCTATTACTCCAAAACCCAAAATAAATCGGTCATCAAAATATAAAAGACCGTTGCCTGAGATCAGGAAATTAACACTACGGAAAACTAAACTTTGGAATAGACTAAAATATGATAAATCGGACATAAATAAAGTAACCTACAACAATTGTAGAAGGAACTTGAGAGATCTTTGTGGGCAAGAGGCTATAAACAAAGAACTCAAGATTATTGGTGAGAAAACCATGAGCTCCCTCTTCAGATATGTTAAGATACAGACTAAATCCCCTAGCACTATTCCACCTCTACACTAATGATCACACCATTTTAACAGATGATTTGATGAAGGCCAATGCCATAAACTTAATTTTTAGTGGGAACTTCACTCAGGATAAAAATTCGCTAATAATTCCAAATTATAAATCAAATGAGCAAAATAAGTACCATTCTGATTTCTTTCACTTCCTTGAATGACTTCTCACATGACGCCGTCAAGAAGTGTTTGTTTAAACTGAAAAATAGTTCGGCGATATGTTCAGATGGTTTTTCTAGTAACTTTTATCGACGCCTCGCAAATGTACTCTCCCAACCATTAGGGCGCGTTTACGCAAGAACAATTTTCTCTCTTACTAGCTTTTACTTGGTCAATACTAAATCGGCTGGCTGCTTCTCGCCTTTGTCGGAGAATGCGGCTTTCAAGTTGTCTATACATAGTAATCATGGCAACAACGCGGACGCAAATCTCCTCCTCGTGCCTTGCGACACGACGTACGATGCTTGCAACATGACAGCGTCGATTTATGACAACTAGAAAACAATTTTTACTGCAGTACACGACGACGGACATATTCCTGAATACCGGCATTCGAAGGTTTGTCTTCGAATCGATAACTCCGAAATGGACGCCATGTTGGATTTTGAATTCTCGCTGCGAGTAGCTATTTATTCTACCATCGTTTGATCACTGCTAGAAGCTGTTTTTTCAGTGAGAAGAGCAAATTTTGGAAATGGCGTGTAATGACAACAATGTTGTAGCAATGTTTGAAATGACTATTGCACTTTGTTCTTTGGCCGTGTTATTATTTATAATACATTTAATTTGTTGTCTATTACCGCAATCATTTAATAGAAACGGGAAATTAATCGTAAATAAATAACGGTTACCTAGCAAATAGCTTTCGGCGAGCGAGAAGGTCTTGTTGCGTAAACGAGCCCTTATGGATAGTTCTAAATTCTTCATTTCAGGAAGGTACACTCCCTAAACTATGGAAAAAGGCATGAGTTATTCCAATTTTTAAAAGAGGTAATGCGGCTGATCCGGCAAACTACCGTCCAATGTCACTAACTTGTGTACCATGTAGGATCCTGGAGGGACTTATTTGAGAGGATATCATGAATCATTTGTCCAAATTTGACCTCATTCCTCCAAACCAATTTGGTTTCCTACCTGGTAGGTCCACCACTGTGCAAATGCTAAATTGTGTTGCTGACTGGACACCCTTTTGTGAATTGGGGATGCCGGTGGACATCGTCTGTATCGATTTTGCAAAAGCTTTCGATTCGGTAGTACACAAGAAACTTCTTTTTAAACTTAAGCTCCTAGGTATCGAGCGTCTAATTTATGACTGGATTGAGGACTTTCTTACGAATAAATCTCAGGAGGTCTCTGTTGGTAATTCTTCCTCATGTGAGTTGCCAGTGACGAGTGGAGTCCCGCAGGGGTCGGTTTTAGGCCCACTGTTATTTCTCTTGTTCATTTCGGATTTGGTCCCGAAGTTTGGTAAAATGAAAATGCCAATGTTTGCTGACGATCTTAAGTTACATGGTGATATAAATAGCCAGATGGATCATGACGCACTGCAGAGTGCAGTCAGTTATTTAAATAACTGGTCGGATTAATACCGAAAAAATTTAAAGTCTTACCTCTCGGAAATAGTTTTAAAACACTGAATACGTGTTAGGAGCATCAATTCTTGAATGCTTATACGAGACAAAAGATTTCGGCAATCCTTTAACTAAGAATTTAAAATTCTCCACACATTGTTGCATTGTTGCGGCCAAAGCCAAAAGGGTTGGCTGTATGATCAAAAAATGTTTCATTTCGGGAGATAAAACTACACTAGTAAAAGCCTATAAGGCTTACGTGAGACCCATTGCGGAATATGCATGCCAAGTATGGTCCCCCTACTTAATCAAAGATATAAATACTATTAAATCTGTGCAACGTACCTTTACTAAATCCTTGCCAGGCATGCGAGGTTTATCATATCAGCAGCGCTTGGCTCACTTAGGGCTTGAATCACTCGAGTTGAGGAAACTTCGTGCTGACCTTCTCAATTCTTAGAGGCATGACAGATACCGACACTCATGTGTTCTTCACGGTTCTTGGAAACAGTTTTACCAGAGGATACCCTCTAAAGCTTGAGGTTAGAGCTGTTCGAAGGGACTGTACACATTTTTTTTACTCAAACCGAGTTGTAAGACCTTGGCATAGTCTTCCTTCGGGGCTGGTTGGATCGGCGAGCCTCGCCCAATTTAAAAGGGACATTAAAAAGTACGACCTTTCAGATTTCATGAAGTGTTTTTAGATTATTTTTAGATTTTATGTTTTAATGAATTATGTGTTTTATATATTCTATGTATATCTTTATGTTCTTTTTACTCTTTAAATTGGGACCAGTATTAGTGGTGGCATGGTACCCTACTGGTACCCCTATTACTTTGTGTAATAAAATATCCTTTTACTTTACTTTACATAATAACCAGACAGTACCAATAACAACAAAAAAGAAGCGAAAAAGCCAACAAATTAACTGCACAAAAAAAGGCGTCCTCGTTTAGGGGAAAAACATTAGAGCTCGTATTGCCACAGAATTCACAACTTTTAGAGCACATAAATAAAAAAAAACAACGGATTAGAATTCACTCGAGCGAAAAGAAATATAATTTGAATTCCAACTTCAAAGAACAAGGAATGCGTACCCAGCATATTTCACAAATTAGATATGTTCGCACAAAATAAACACGTAGCAACTCACACGAAAAGGAATTAAAACATAAACCCTTTAACACAGACAAAGAATACCGCCAAACAATACCCTCCAAACACAAAACGTCTACTGGGGCACACGAAATATATTTTCAGAAATAATCAGGCAAACAATACCACTGACTACAAACAAACAAACACTTACAAATACGCACATGCCAAACAGGACACATTTTAAACACAAATTGCGTTCACATTCTGACGTAATAATTGGAGCTCAAATTGTAGTTCGTTTCGCTGGAGTGAACTGATCCGTTTTTTTTTTGTGTTTCTTCAAAGCTGTGAATAATGTGGTGATAAGAGCTGTAATGTTTTTTTTTGTAAACGGCGAAGCCTTTTTTTGTTCAGTTCATTTGATTACTGCGTTGGTAGAATTATTATAAGATCAATGCATAAAATTAAAGACTCAAAGTCAAAGGCTCAACAAGAGTTAAATAAACACAGATGCATTTAAAAGAAAACACATAAGTCTGACATATAAGTCCAAAAGGCAACGTAAATAAGTTTGCATCTGTATTTATTTAGATCAACGCATAGTTACAGGAAAGGATTTTGATAATCATTAGGTTGATTCACCATACATCAGTAGTTGCTACGCACATACATACAATGAAGAAGACCATCCAGGTACCTTAATTGTTGAAGAACGCTCTGCTGCGTTTAAAAGATCCAAGGTATTTCCTAGCAAAATTGTCTCTCTCCATCCCGAGATAACCTACAGCAGTTGAAAAGCAAGTTAATTGGACTATTTCCCCTGTACTTAATTACGATAGCGAAAGACACATACATCTGAGAAACTATATAGACGAAAGCTTTACCAGAAGCATTCCATCCAATGTTCGAAAATGTAGTAACTTGTTTGAAAGAGATCTTTGTTTTATTTTTAAAGATCAAGAGTTTTCAATTCAATTACGGTGTATTTTTTTTGCGACTAATCATATCCACCAAAAATTATTGTGTTATACTATAATGCAGCAGCAGTTAAAAAAAATCGTGTCTGAAAGACTTCTAATATGGTGTTCAAATGGGGCTTATACCATATTAGTATTAAAAAAGTTACGTTTGTAAAATACAGATGTAAGCCTTAAATAATACTTAATTCTTTAAGTAAATAGATACAAGACAAAGACCTTTTAGCCATCAGCGTTGCCTTAAAAGAAGCCACAGCTCTGAAGGAACAGCTGCAAGAAAAAGATTTATAAGCCACCAGCGTCTCATTAATAAAAGAATCTCCAGCGTCTCCCCCCCCCCAAAAAAAAAAAAACAAGCTTGAGCTTATTTTACACATATTAGTGCGACGCTAATGGGTTACATGTCTTTTTCTTGTATATATTCCTTTAGAGCATTATGCTTTTTTTAGTCACAAAGCTGCAACTTTTTTTAACGTTTTAGTTCGACGCTGATGGCTTACATGTCTTTTTTTTGGTACCCGTTTCTTTAGAGCTTTACGTTTTTAAGGCATACATCAATCAGTATTTTATACGCGTAAGCGTTTTTTAAATAATAATATCTGTTATTTCTTTGGCCATATTTCAATTAAATTAAATAACTATAATTTCGAATTAGTTAACTCTTACAGTTAACTAAAATTTAGTTAACTATAATATGAGATAACTGGGATGAATGTGAAATATGAAATAACTTCGTCACATTAACCGTGGTCATTGTTAATATCTATATTTAAACTATAAAAATTGATGATCGGTTCATAGGTTCGATCTCTAGATGTCAGCAAATTTTCCGTAACAAGAATACTGTACTAAAATAAAAATAACGTTCAAAAGGCCGTGGTCCTTGTTGATATCTACGTTGTAAGCTATAAGAGTTGAAAATCAGATCATTGATTCGATCTCAAGGTGAGAAAAAATTTCCGGAACAAAAAGAAGGAGAACAACTAAAATAGTGTAGTCACATTAAACCAGCGTTCACAAAGCCCTAGGCTTTGTTCATGCCTACAGTTTAACCTATAGGCCTAATAGGTGGAAGTCGGTTCATGGGTTTAATCTCCAAGTTAGGGCAAAGAATTCCAACAACAGCAGCAACACCACCCCCACCACCAACGACAAGAAATTGCCATGCTGTGGAAGCAAAACGGTTCAATTGTCGTCATTAAAATTTCATGTAGTGAAATAGTTATGGTACGACCCCAAATACCAAATTTCGTTGGTCTATATCATTTCTAGGGACATTACAGCGTTTAAAATGAAAGCTCATTCTGAAGCTACACAAGCACCAACTTGATGAACACTACAGTGAACAGCACGCACAGCAGCAACGATCAACAGTACGAGGACACAAAGTTTCCTGGGACGTATTGCTCTGGAAACTGCACTGTGCCTTGCTTAAAGAGGTTGGCACCCGAGAAAAATGTTTCCTTTTAAACGATTATATCTAGATACACGCTAGTGTGTCGCCGCTAAGTAGACGTTTTATTGTTGTAGGAGCTTAATTGTTAGAGCGTAATTGTTAGAGTGTAATTGTTGTCAGATGGTGGCTCACTAGCAGACTGTGTCTTTTAACTGAAACCAAGTTATACGTGATTTCAGCATACTGGTGTAAATTCCCCATGCGGTAGAAATCTTTGCAAATCGGATGAATCAGGAGTCTTGGGTCCAGTAACAAAGAAAACCTCACCACGAAAATGTGGGAACGTGTTCTTTATGGAGAAAATGTGCCCTCAATAACGTTGAGTGTAACTAGTAACTAGTAACTAGTGACTAGTAACCAGCTAATTACCAGACTCCCATGTTAATTCCCATAGGGTATAAAAACACCTCTACAGCTTATTAGGGAAAGTTGCCAGATCTAAATTTCGGCAGACAGGTAACGCGTCATATGGGGTAATGCCTTCTTCTAAAATGGGGGTTCCAGCTAGAAGCACGTGGCCCTGAAGTGGCTCGTAAGTGCAAAATTATTGTTGTAACCATTGTTAGTATTGTCATCCAACAGTGGACTATAACATGCTTAAGTGTTACACGCTTATCGTTTCAGTACTTAATTGTCAGAATGCATTGTTTTTGCAAATAGGTGGTTCACTACGAATATCTTTATTTTTTATTGCAAAGGTTTGGTCTTTTTTTTTTACGGTACACGAATCCAAACTGAATTATCTGCCCCACCACGATAAAAGGGACAATTTTGCTGGAAAGAAGATTAAGAAACAATATGCACATCGTCAGCACAGGTGGGAACGTGTTCTTTATGGAGAAAAAGTATCCTTAATAACGTGACGCGGACATTTTATTTTATGTAGACTTACTGTTCTTGCAGTCTTGTGTAAGTAGCGAGTAATTTTAAACAGCTGGTGAGTTGATTAGTTTTAGTAATCTTCGTCTGTCACCAGAATATTAGAACTGTATGAACATTTACCGATCCGTGAGTTTGTAGTATGTGTTCATGATTGAATGATTAACGTTAACCTCGGGAGGCCAAGTGAAGGGGGCTGCGCTGATTCAGTGAGTGAAGCGAACGAAAATCAGCGTTTGTTAGCCAGTGCGCTCAAAAATCGTGTTAAATAGACTTAATCATGTGAAACATTGGCATACAATAAGCCAAACCATGTCCATTTGGCTGGTGTAACGGCTAATTGGGCAATGGCAAACGTAAAAATTATGAATTAAAAATTGTGTAGACACTCCAGACAAAAAAAAGGATAGGTGACTATTAGACAGTGGAATTCTTTGTATTCACAGGCCTATGAAAGTTGTGATATCCACCCAAAATCAAAACTGGTATAAGAGCAGGCGCCAAGTTTCCAAAAAGGGTCGGCCTTTCCAAGTAGTGATATCATTCAACCAGGGAAAGGCTGCCAAGGTTAATCCTATCAGCCAAGTTAATCGCTCTGAATAATACTTTGGACGTTAAATGAAAACTTGAAGATTGCTACCGCTAATAGCAATCTTCTAGTGTTCATTTAACTGTCAAACCTATTAGTAGGTGCGATTAACTTGGCTAATAGGATTAACCTTGGCGGCCTTTCCCTGGTTGAATGATATCACTACTTGGAAAGGCTGACCCTTTTTGGAAACTTGGCGGCTGCTCTTATACTAGTTTTGGTTTTGGGTGGATTATGATGTAGAGGAACAACTCGTTCATTTCCTAATGATGCCTAATGATGTCTAATGGGCCACCAACTCCCTCTCCACCATACACTTTCGGCTTAGCAAAATTCAAAAACCTGTTTATTACAATTCTCAACGTAACACAGGTAAATAAGCGAAAACGGGTCCTTGCATGTTAAGAATAATGGTCTACAATTCAAAGCCTAGAAGAAACATGGACAAGCTTTGATAGTAAGGTGTCAAATTTTGTCAGTAAGAATGCTGGTAAGCATAAGACCTTTACTATCTGGTGGCAGCTTTCATCCTTAAGAATAGAAAACCAATGACCCCTGTAAGACATCCCCTACCCATGTGATGATCCAATAGTAGTGAGGTGTGCGTTTCCTGATTTGCTTTAGGTCGAAAAGTTTTTTCTTCGTTTTGGAAACAAGATAGAGAATTCGTAGCAAAGAGCATTGTTGATTGGCATTATTTAACTTAATTCTACGAAATTCGTATTAAAACACACGCCATGATTCAACGATAGAATTAACGTCTCTCGTACCCAGAGAAAATGTACACAAGCATGGCGACCAAGGAAACTTCGTTTGACTATGATACTTTGGTCGCTTGACAACATACAAGTCACTATTAGTGATATAGCTAAACGTTTTCTTGTTTATAAAAAATATGAATAATGTGGATATTTGCCTAATTACTATCTACTAGCTAATTACACGAAAATCAATTCTTCTATGCAGTGAATTAAGCTGATATTTTGCAGATAACCATAGTTTAACGGTGAAATATGCTTTTTGCTGGTTTAGGAGTTATGGAAAACGTAAATTCAAAGTTACCAATCAGTTTCAACGCTAATTTAAGGGCAGTTGTATCATTTTGTTTTAGTGTTTGTTTTGTTTCCAGAACTTCACTCATCGGGTCTCCAGCCCCCTGCAACAAAACAGTCCTTCAGAACACTACCTAGTGAAAAAATCTAGCTACACAACCTAGTAAAAAACCTAGTTACAATAACAGAATACAATAATGAACAGGAGTCACCACCGAGTGCAAACTTTTATAGTTAAATTGCGCTGCATGTAATGAGACTCAAAGAACTTCTAGGAGCGATGTCGAAACAGTGAAAAGTACAGGCCACTACTTCCTATGTAGCACAAAGTCCATGAGGAAGTGCTCCACCATCTCCGCCCATAACCACACATGCATTTCAGGTTTATCCAGTCGTCTAACTTTGACTCAACATCATGGTGATTTGCCTGCCAACGCCTCAATTTAGAAAACGATGTTGACTCTGATTTTGGGTGCCTGTCCATTTCTCTTTG
The DNA here is from genome assembly GCA_023313725.1 of Lithobius niger. Taxonomy (NCBI): domain Eukaryota; kingdom Metazoa; phylum Arthropoda; class Chilopoda; order Lithobiomorpha; family Lithobiidae; genus Lithobius; species Lithobius niger. The sequence goes on along the minus strand of JAHWFP010117322.1, from coordinate 138,651 downwards.
GAATGAAACTGATGTATAATGGTTAAATAAGTGTCTATCTCTGCCATCCTGAAACTACGAATCCTCCCACCGCCACATCAAACCTCTTTCTAAAGAAAACTTTTAGTCCCTGTAATCGAGCACTACTTTTACCACATTCAAATGGCTTTCACTACACATCGACAGATCATCTGCTACTCCATCTGGATACGAACACATTACACTGCATAGTGCAGAGCACCAATGCGTTTCTCACTAATGTCAATAACAAATGGGTGCAGCAACCCCTGTACACACAGACCAGAATACAGAAAGTGAGATGCAGCCTGCGAATCTGATTTGATTGGGAGTGTAGACATGCTCTAAACCAAGCTATGGTCAACAGCTAGGGATAATCTAGCCACTCAGCCAGGATCACACTGGGAGTACCTGCTACACATTGCTGAACCCTAACTTTAAGCCTAGAGCCAAAATTCCCATGCACCCTCGTCTTCCTTTATACGACGCATCACAAAACACTTGGAACCACCCCTCACTCATCTTCACACGATCAAACTTTCCATTCTCTTGCACACAACCTTATGTCCATCAGTGAAGCAGCTTTATCCAGGATCCATCGTTAATCTGAGGATGAGTTTGCTTGACGGTATAGCACTGCAGGCCCATTCTACATGTTCGACAACCACATTGTCCATGACACCTAAGAAGGACAGCATCTTACCTGAAAGGCGAGCATAGTTCACTAGGATCTTAGCCATTGGGTCGTCATCTCTGAGAAATAACCACAACTGTTACACATGCGCCTTGTGCACCAAAGGAACCAATTCAGACAGTTTTGAACTGACACCCAACCACGGTGGAAGGGCATATGCGAAACTCAAATGTAAGTCCTTTAATATATTCCCTGGCCCTGAGGCCTAGAATGGCAGCCGGTAATCAATCATGGCCTGAATGAAGAATTTAAACACTTTACAAAGGAAGAAGCTGAAATGCGCCATCCAGTCTCTGATGGATCCTTAGGCACTGCAACACCATTAGTCAATTTGCGTACCTGTCTTGTCCAGTCTCGGTTCATGCACACTGTGGACAATTACACCACCTATATTAGAGCTCATTTGCTGCCCCAGCTGCTTTGAGAAAACAACAATCAACATCTTCTATGGAGCCAGTTCAAAACCAACTACACCCAGCCATGATTCCATAAGGATAATGACTTTGTGCAAGGAATGCAGGATTGTTTGCATATTTGGACGCACTAATCAAACATGCCGTATCGCCTGCTAAAGCTGCGGTATTACAACACTGGTCCGTCTCATGCAGCAGCCTGTTCAGTAGGATTTCAAACAAAGTCGAGCTCAACCCACTCCCCTGCAGCTCTAACTATGACTCGTTTTCCTTGCCAAAGAATAGTTCCTGCCTAAATTCATGACAAAACTGCATTCTGTTAACAATGTCTGGAGAAAGGCCAGAATCAGAGTACTGATCCCCAACCGATAATAGTGCTGCCCAGACAGAATCCAGTACCACCCTGTCATATGCAGCCTTTATGTCGAGGAGACTGCAACCAGAAAACGGTACCAAGACCAGGCCTCCCTTTTACCATTTTACAAATAAAAGATAGCATATTGCGCACTCCTTCCTTGCCTGAAGTCGAAATGGGCAGGGTGCAAGGTGCCCGAGCTCTCCAGGAACCAATGCAACCTACGTTGGATCATCTTCTCCATCACCTTTACATCCCACGGCATTAGGGTACTAGGTCGAAACCATCCCATTTCGTCTTGTCTTTCACAGCTGTTGGAATCGGGACACCAAAATGCTGAATGAATTGCTTAATAGTGCCGCCATGCACTTTGTAGCAACAGGGGGTGGCGTACCGTTAGTTTTCCCATTTCCCCCTTCTCTCCTCATACATGATGACTTAATTTGGGGTCTGCCACTGATTATTGTCACGTGTACCAGCACCTGATGGACCCTGACATGTCAGCTGACCCACACAAAAGGAGGGAAATCACTCGCCATTAAAAGAGTCAACCCCACAACAGCCCTCTTTGACACATGTCTGGCTCAGCTTCATACTACTGGTTAAATTGGAAAGTATTCCGCCTCACGGTCCAGAGTTTTCCATGGTTGCTGACCATCTTCTTAGTGTACTATGTGCCCAAGCATCTCTTCTGCTGGACTTGGTGCTACAGCAACAAAAGACCACCTTTGGCACTCTGCAGAATGGAAACCAAAACGCTGGGTGCACTTTACAGCTACACATGTGGTGTGGACATGACCAATGGTGCCGCAGCATAGATACTTGGGCGGCCTGTTTGGCACCGAAAACAAAACCAAGGCTTCACTCACAGAAATAACGTCCGGGACACAAACGAATAATAGTAACAGTTTTTGAGCTAGATGTTCCTTATCGTCTTTTGCACTGAGCCCAACCCTTTCCAAAGCCTCTACGATTTCTTCTTCGTTGACCATCGACAGAAGCCAGAAAAGTCTACTCATTGTCCACATAGATCGATTTCTACATAAAAAAATCATTGATGGAGTTCAATTCCGCAACCAGAACCACCTTATTTCTGCCTTTGTCTTTAAAAGTTATCTCGTACATGCTGTTAAGACAAAGTGGACCAATGGCAGTGATTCTGTCCTGAGGCACAATTAACTCACTACTTGGCAAAATGTTCTCTGAAGTAGAGCTTCCCTCTTTGGCTACACAATACTGTTATCAAGAGAACCAGTCTTTCATTGTCCAGAAGTTGACAGCACAACCTTTTCACCCATTCCCAGCCCGAGGGCTGTTCAATCATTCTACCATTCTGCTGTTCACCACCTGCTAATCCATCTGTACTGACCTCACTAGCACTCAGCAAACCTGCCACAGACGTCATTTTTTCTTCCACCACTTGGATGGCTTCTTTACTCGCAGTCATTATGCTCTTAAGTCGAACAACAATGAATGACATATTTTGCTTACAATAGTGAAACATGAAGATGTGAGTAAAGGGTTTAAAGGGTTTAACGAGCGTTAACCACTCCTGGTCATCTGCCCGAAGCCCTAAGGCCCTAACATGAAGATGTGAGTACGCAGCATCACAACAATGAAGACAATTGAATAATTGTTGCTTTTACTAAAGTTCAGTGAATTTCTCGACGAAGACTACAGTACACTTAAACTTACTAATAGACACTTACTAAAGCCAAAAAAAAAAGAAACGTAGAACTAGACATTCAGCTTTTCATCTCGAAAGTATTAAAAAAATTATACCAAAATGATGTTACACCTCCCCCAAACAAAACTTTCCTCCAAGCTTTTCCTCCAAGCTTTTCGACCATCTGGAGTCATGATATCAAAAGCCCAGCCCTTTTGGCAAGTTAATCTCACTGACTAAGACTTCAAACGTTAAATGAAATACTTGAAAATTGCTTAGTGCAGTTTTTTTTTTTCATTTAACATTTGAACTATTACTCGGTGAGTACTTGGCGGTTGATATCATGACTTCAGACAGTCGGAAAGCTTGGCGTTAATCCTAACAAGTTTTGTTTTGGCCTTTTGGGGATAAAGAAAGTCAAAAATTCCAAATCATCAAAGTCAAATGCCAAACTTCACAGAAAATTAGGTTCTTTTAAGTTCTTTAAAGATATGCTAAGAACAAGAAAAAAAAACTTGATACAATGGTACACACATATGTTCTCTCCGAGTAGGCTAGAGAATTATATTTGCAAAGTTGGATTTACAAAATTGGCTTACTATGACATTAAGCTAACCACCGAGTAGTAAGGTCTAATGCTTACCAGCCTCTAACTGACAGAATTTGACACCTAGACCCTTACTTGTCCTGATTTCTTCTAGGCTTTGACTTATAAACTTTACTCGTAACATTTATCAAGTCGTTTTGTTAATAACGGCTTGATATAATGGCTTGATCACAGAGATTCGACTTGTTATTCGCTTAACCTCTGTTTCTGCCACCAGACATGTCATGAGCACGCCATAAAACGGACTATTCTACTAGCCGGATTAAACTGAGGAAATTACTCGTGATACGTGATGCACAGATTTTAAAATTGAAACAATGCATTGCCGCTAAATTATTTAAGGCTAGGAGCAGTGGCTTAATGCTACGTACCTCTTTGTGCACTAGACATCATAATCATGGCTTGGGAGGCTAAATTTCTTTTATTTTAAACAGACAAAGAACCACGGTATGTGCTGTGGTGTTTTTTCCCTTCCCATCAGACATGTTAGGCTCCATTGGTATCTCCAACTCGGAGTTGTGGTTGCACGCCTCGTCTCTGTCTTGGGACTTAGGGTGATGAAGTTGACTACGGAGCTCGGACTTATGTGTTTCTTCAGTGGTATCTCGATCAGTTCTGCTGCACGGTAAGAAATTATTTTTGGAGTTTCAATTTTAATCATGGCCATGCATGCTAATATTGGTGAATTATTCGTGTGTTTTGTTGGGCTTGGTAATAATTTGTGGTGTGCTTCTTGTGGTGTGCATTGCCGCTGTATGCATTGTGGTGTGCATTGCATTGCCGCTTGGTAATAATTTGTGTGGTGCTTCTTGTAGAGTGCATTTTGGGCATGATATTTCTTTCAGTCCATCCTTTTGGGTGTAAATGAGGCAACGTACTTAAGTACTTGAATTTCCTTGTGGAGGATCTAAAGGGAGCAAGTGAGTGGCTAGCCTGGTTGATGAACGTGGTGAGGCGTGAACAGCTGATGGTTGCGTGAGCCTATGTTGATGCTCTCCGAATTCCCTTGTTTAATTCCCGACACATGGATGCTCATCCTAGTATATTCCTGTTTTTTTTTCTAGAGTTTGGTATCTGGGGGACGAAAGTAAAAGGACTTCTGATTGCGAGTAAGAACGAGTTTCTAGTAAAATGGAGAATTTACCATCGTGAACAATTGAAAAGAAAAATGTATATTTCCTTCAGTACAGCATTTCTGAATGTGGCTTTGCATGTTACGTTCAGAAAAAGGAAAGAAGAAAAAAGAGAGAAAGGTGAAGGAGAATTGTGAAACTGTTGACTTTTTTTTTGTAACGGGGGGGGGGGGGGGATATATGTTCAATTCTTAAAAATTTTAGTACCCCTTCCGAATTTGAAACCTGATAGCGTCATGCCAAATGTTTCTGTCTGTCAAGCCTGAAAACTAAAAACTCTAAAAACTCTAAAAGATCTAAAAACTCTTGCTTTCGAAATATATATATAAAAAAGAAAACTGAATGAGAATTCGCTCTTTTGGACTAAAGTTGATAGATCCTAAGGTTTTAAGTTGGTCCTAGTGTGTTATTTCTCTAGTTTAAAACTGCCTGGTTTATGTTGTCTTGATGGTTGTATTGTTGGTAAATAGTACCATATATGCAACTGTGACAAAGGTAAGGTGTAACAGTGTTGAAATTTTTAAGAAAATTAATTGTGATTTCTTTTTCTGTTTCTCACCGAGGTTTACAACTCCTGGTACGAGGATGGTTAAGGCAGCAATGACAGCGAAATTACTGCGAACTTCCAAGTCATCTGTGAGGCCAAATATATACTGATTACCACCATTGCAGAAAATCAAGTAGCGTCGACCTAAATGACATTTCAAGTGTAAGTTTATTTCAAACTGAAGAATTAAACATTGTTTCTATGACCTGTAGAAGACAGGTTTCATGTGCAACAAAATTCGCGCTATAACCCCCACTCACAAGAGCCGAAAAGTTGGCATTTAAAAGCATTTGATGGGATTGATGAATACTATGGGGTCACAGATTTCTTACACGTTTCCAACAATGTAATTATGATGATAGGCATGCCATCTGCTACCTTTTTTGAAACAGTTCATCTCTTTCACACCTTAAGGGACGAGCACTAAATACGGTGGGAAACCGAAGGTATTTCAGTTAGCGATAAAATGGTATTTTATCAGTCAAAATATGCAAGAGTTGATCTTTGAAAAAAATTACACTAATCGGCATTTGTTTGGTGAAGATGTAAAGGATCTTTGCAACGAGTTAGCCAGTCACCTTAGTAAATTTGGCAAATTATTAATGGCACGTACCCTTGTTAGGGTAGCCCAGGAAGTCTAATTTGATACCTGCTATTAGAGCGAAGATCTTTCTACACAACTTCAATAATACTTCTGAATTACGTGATACAACCGCTTGCGTTCACCGTCACATGAAGACTGCTTTAAAGGAAGGAAGGGTGAGAGAGAAAAACTGTACGAGACATGATATGCCCTGCATTGTCAACCGTTTTTGCTCATCCCCCAACCAGACACAAATCCTAGGGGAACTTGCAAAGCTGTTACAAGTTCTAACTCGGAATCTAATGCTCAAAATACGAGTGAAACGGTTGTAAATAAGAGAGCAACCCTCTTCTTCTTCACAGACGGTAGGGAAAATCAGAATCATTCACTGTAGCGGGAAAACCAGTAGAAAAAAAATTATTGAATGGGCCAAAGTGTTTTCAATGCACCTTGAACCTAGCATGAGTCCCAATCCGTTGGTTTCCCTTAAAGTCAGAGAGAGATTGTATGAGGAGATATGGAATTCGGGATTGCGTGTGTAGTTAATGAAAATCTTTTGCGTCCTTGGGTGTTGAATTGTATTTATATAACATTAACCCTAACTTCTTGATGGCCATTGGTGGTGTGTTGACATGTGCGTGTTGATTTTATACAAGTTTTCAACTCCCGGGGAAAATGAAGCATTCCTTTACTGTTGAACTTCATCTTGGGTTCTGACTTTATAAGAAGAGAGGAAATTGTGACAGGCACAGCATTGCAACAGTGGTGGTATCTTAGCCATTAGATATAAGTTTTTAGAACAGCTAAATAATGATACCCAATGTAACTCAACACATAATGTTCCCCCATGACAGGTTATTTTACCTAGAGCACCCATTTCACAGGAACAAAAAAAGATGAGGTGGTCTCCACTATTTTTGAAAAATATTCCAGGGTATTTCAGAGTGAGCCTGGGTACTATAGAAAGATGCAGATATACACCGAGTTAAATAAAGATGCTAAACCTATTCCTGTCTATTCCTATAACCAGTCAGCCCTCCCCAGTTAAAGTCATTAACTTCGAAGTTGAGAATTTGTTGAAAGAAGGGAGAATTCAAAAGTCGACTTCCCAGAATTTATCACCATGCTTCTTAAAAAAGAAACCGAATGCAGAGTTTAGATTTATAGTGACTTTCTAAATTTTGAACTGTTATCATACACGGCAGCCGTGTATACATATATATGATTGAAGTCCTCTCTCCAGCAAAACTAAAACTATTAATATCTCCGTTTCTATTCAATCTATTTCGACCAAACGTGGCCAGATAGTATATAACGACTTTTCCCAACTTTACACCAACTTTTATGCAATTCCGTGCAAGAGTAAACGTAGGGAGCCACACGTAAATTTGAAAACTGTTTACTTTTTTTTCTTGTTGTTGTTGTTCTTGGCTGACATGGTTTCAGAAAAGAACTACTGCACCTTCCTAAAATCTAAAACATGATCTGAGCCAGAAATTTCGTTAGTCTAGTACTGCAACACCTGGAACTATGTTAATGACAGGAATGCCATGTTTCAGTGTGTGCCGCTAACACTAATCAACGTTATGAGTTCAGTTTGCTTGATCTGGCATGCATGGTGTGCCAAAACGAGTATTTATGCCTTGAAACGAGACAGTATAAGTAATAAGCATAGGATCAAACACCATCCTTCTGTAAATGTAAGCTGACCACTGGACATTACCACTGAGCATTACCATGTCCATGTCCTAGAATGAATTAAGTGATATTTATTGTCACATAATGCACTACTATCCATAAGTAATACACAAGAAGATATACACAACAACACATAGTAAGTAACACGTAGAAACAGCCTCTGGTTCATGGCACCTAGTTGGAATTTCCGCAGAGCCTTATCTTAAATACAACATGACAATATACGCGAGGGCTTAACCCTGCAGCACATAACGATGTGCAACATGAGGGTAGCTTATCTTTCCATGACAATGTACCGAAAGGTAAGCTAACCTCAAATAGACAAACAACGATTTAGTTTTCAGACTTCGGACTAAAGTTATTGACCACTTCGGCACAAGCGACCATTCTATGGTCTCTTTTAATCTGCAGTGCAAAACTTCACACTGTGCTAACATGCAGCCGGTAATGGGCAAAACTGATTTTAATCACTTGAAGGAAAATCTTGCCAATGTAAATTGGCATAAACTTTTGGTTTCAACTAATCTCAATATCGATCGTGCGTGGGATGTTTTCTACAGCATCCTCCAACAGGAGGTACAAAAATGTCGCTCAGCAAAACTGCATTGCCTCCATCGCGGTCCTCCATTACCAAGGATTCTTTCAAAGCTGAAGCGCAAGAAGCTAAATGTTTGGCACAAATACAAACTTCAACCTTCGGCAGAACTTTTGAGTCGCTACAACGAGTACCGGATTTTATACTCGGCTGAGGCGGCTAAATAGCACCATTCGCGTGATTCGGCGATCCTTTCTGAGGGAACACTTTCAGACCTGTTTAGAATCTATCGGGAAAAGAATGCTACGTCAAGAACCTTCCCTCCACTTAAATCTGGTGGCAGTTTCATTACAGATAACGTACTAATGCAGAAATCCTGAACTCACTGTTTGTCTGCAATGGCGTACTCGACGATGCCAGTGTTAACCCACTGTTTGACTCAGAATTAGTTTCTTCTTTCAGTATAAACAACAACTTATCTTTCACTGCCAGTTCTGTCTCACGTGTGATCAATAAGCTCAAATCAAGCCACTCTGTGGGCCCGGATGGGTTCTCGGCTTTCTTTTACAAGCAAATTTGTAGGGAAGTTAGTTTCCCCCTGGCTACTTTGTTCAATCTGTCTTTTGCTGAGAGTAAATTACCAATGCTATGGAAGACGGCAGTTGTTATACTAATCTTCAAAAAGGGTGATGCTGCAGATCCCAGCAATTATCGACCAATTGCGTTAACGGTTATTCCTTGCAAAATCATGGAGTCAATCATCCGTGACCTTATGATGTCTGTGATCAAATCTTATAACTTAATTGGTAACGATCAGTTTGGCTTTATGCCTGGCCGCTCAACAACTCACCAACTATTAATGTGCCTCGATCGGTGGACGAGCACCCGGGATGTGGGAATCCCGACTGATGTGGTGTACTTCGATTTTAAGAAGGCTTTTGAGTCTGTTACACTTTCCAAGCTGCTTTATAAGCTTGAAAAGTTAGGTTTTGGAGGAAAGCTATTAAAATGGATCTCTGCATTTATTAACAACAGATCTCAGCGTGTATTGGTCGGTGACTCCTTTTCATCAGCCTTGAATCTCATTAGCGGCGTATCACAGGGCTCCGTTTTGGGCCTCTAATGAGAAATTGATTTTGCGTTTTTTATTTATTTTTTTCTGGGAGGGGTTGGGGAGTGGGTTATAACTAGCATTGTTGGCTGACAGCTAGAAGCAACAGGTGAATCAATCAGCCTAGGCAAGCAGCTGTTAATCAAAGCTGTAGGGAGCTATATTATATTGCAATATCTACTAGCGTATATCATTCTGCTTCAAGGTCTGACCAGATATTTTCAAGCACACAGGCATAAATTAACACCCACGTTGTAGTGAGAGTGAAAATTTTATTCTTCTATAACGTGTTATTCTCAAACTTCACTTCTGACTATATACATCAACCAATCCATGAAATCAGCCAGTCATTCAATTACTAGCTTATTTCTTCTTATCAAACTCAGAAAGACAGTTTTATCCTGATTTTTAAAAACGTGCAAGTCCATCAACAGTAGGATCAAAATAATTATTCACTCTTCAAAGCTTAGCTTACCGACTTAGGTTCAAGCAAACGATTTATTTCTAACTGGCAGAAAATCGTGAAGGCAGAAACCGTGATAACTGAAGCCTGCCTATAGTTAAAAACGGAAGAAATGTTAACCTCAGTCCAGTAATAAGTCAATAAATTCACAGACACTATGTTAATAGAAAAAAAAACAGCAAGACAGAGCAACCCGAGGCAGTGAAAAGGTTGAGCGATCATTCAAAATTATTACATCCCTTCGCAGATATAGCATCTTTTGACCGTTTTGTCCGAGGCTCCCCAAGTCTTATCTGCTTTGCGATAGACTGCTCCAAATGTAGGTGAAGGACGGTTAGTGTTTTGCCAAATCTGGAAGTTGCATTCGTTGCCCTCTTCGATTTCAAAACCGTTAAGCCATCTGTACTTTTTTTCCTCTTCGTACTCGAGACCAATCCAAAAGAAATCACAGTCCGTTTGCAATTTGTCAACTTGTGCCTGTTCTTGTGCTGTATTTATACAAGCTAGTCTTTGGTATGGTGCCTTAGTACATTTAGATTTTGCCTCAGCATAAGTAAGCAAGGGTGTTACTTTAAATGCTGTGTACTTAATCATGCGGTTCAATCCAGGAGCACAAAAGGCTGTAATTAAAAAAGAAAATAAAAGTAATTAATCTTAAGAAGTAAATAACGAACGTAATGTTGGATTTTATTACGTATAGGAACAAATTGAATCATAAAGCAAAAAGTGAACATAAATAAACATAGTAACATGACGTATCAGTCTCTATCAAGGCCATTATCAAGTGTAAATAAAAATCAATAATGTATAGTATAGTGTATAATAAGTTTAGGTCGAACTTCAGGCTGCTTGCGAAAGGGATGAGATGCGGACACAGAAAACCCACCACTAAGACAGCCAATGAAAACGGCTCGAATTTAATAAACAATGAGGAGACAATGCTTTTAACAGACAAAACAATTCTTTACTTAAAATGGCAAGGTCAAGAAGCAAGGTAACAATGAATAAAGCTGAGAATATTCGTTCTTGCACGGTTGCAAAGGAAAAGGAAAAGGCAAGGAGGAAAAAGGAAGGGAGGAAACAATAGAAATCAGGAAGAAGGAAGTGACGCATACCTATGACAGCTCAAATAAGACGAAGCTAACAATGCAGACGCCTCGCCACAAAAAACGAAGACAGTGGGCTTCAAACAGTGTCTGTCAAACAGGAAATGATATCATTGCTGCGGGCTTAACGTTTGGTGTCAAGATGGAGAAAGAGGCGATGCAGCAACACAGTGAAAAAGAGTGGCACCCTCCATTGAAAAGGTGGCTTACTTTTCTACGAAGTTCAAACACAGCGGAATCCGGGCGTGGGGAGGTATTCACACCACACAATGGAGGGTGTGGGAGGCAGGGGGCATTTTCGTTTCATGCTTCCCAATATGGTGTTTAGCACGTGCATGCGCAGATAGATGATCTTACAGTGGGAACAGTTTGTTAATTTTAAGACTTGAGGTCACAGGTAAATAAAACAGCAATCTTCTACCATACAAATCCAAGCTGGGGTCAGACAACAAAAATAAGGGGGGCTCTCAAGAGAGTGTAATAACACGCGAAGTTACAGACCGCGAAGTTACAGACAACTTGGGTCTCATTTGGTATAAATCGTACAGCACATAGCATTCCGGGCAGCCAGTGTACCGGCGCTGCTACGATGGGCGGTGCTTTAGCAGACGTCGCATATCTTATGTATCACTTGCGGCGCTACTTCAGTTATTTTCATACTATCGTTGACTTTAAAATCAAGCATAGCGTGTACTATTACCCAAAGAGGGGGTTGAGCGTCTAAGTCTGGGCTTTAAGTAATTAAGGCCCGTATTCTGAATGCTGACTCAACCCCAAGTACGACTCCACTGAGCACGGATTGAAGTCAAGTAGGATTCCATATTCCCAACGAGGTATCCGGAAAAAACGCCCTCGACAAAACATTTTAACGTTTTTTCCTGTTATTCACCGGCTTGCCTCTTTTAACCTTATACCATTTTAAGTGGTACTATCCACATCGCACGCTTCGCTCGCTCCGTTGGCGTCGTCTAGCTTCGCTCGAGGATACATCCTCTCACAATTCGTATACTATCAAAAAGAGTCTGACACACGCCCAAAAACTTGGATAAAGAAAAACGTCAGTCTTACAATAAATTCAGCTATTTAAAGCTTTATAAACGCTGACTTGCGCTCTGCTTCACCTCCCCCCGCCCCACCACGACTTACTAAACGCCAACACTGGTAAGGTCACTTTGTCCCCCTCCCCCCCCCCTTCTTTATCCTAGCCACGAACAGGAACGTGTGCGCGTTCTACAGTGACTTGGTGCAACATTCCAAGTTTAAAACAAATAATAAAATTACAAACAAAAACGTCAAGTGTGCCGTAAAAATGGGCGTTATATGATTGAATTTTCGTTTGTTAAAATGAACGCGGATAAAAATTGATGATTTTTAATTGAAATAATCAGTACAAGTGAGAAAATTGCTTCTGTTTAGTTGCTGTTGTGCTTTACGTTTTAAATATATGATTGGTAAAGCACAACAGCAAACAGACGGAATTTTCTTAATTGTACATTTGATTATTTCAATTAAAAATCATCAATTTTTATCCGTGTTCATTTTTTTTAACAATTGAAAATTCAATCATATAACCCTCTTTTTTAAGGCTCACTTGACGTTTTTGTTGGTAATCCGTGTAACTTTTTTACAGCTATGGCGTCACGCTACAAAGCATTATGCATGCTGTCGATTGTTACTGGCCACTTTGAAACAATTCAACTCTGCTCTGAAAGCGTGCATCTACGAAATAAATACGCCATTGTATCGTTTCTAGCTACCAATTTCGAGGCCGAAATTAACAACGTACCTTAGATTAGTTTAAATCTATATCGTTTCGCTGGAACACGGATTCTTTCGCTCATTCATTTATTTCCTAGAAGCCGTAGTCCTGAACCGCACGCTCCTAAGTGCAAATACTACAAACAAACCAACTTAAAACCAACTTAACCACAGGACAATATGAACTACGTGTACAATACTCCATCACCAATCAGTGGAGTCACTAGTTTCACCAGAGCCATCGTTAAATCACGGGACAGGTCTCTCCGCACAGGATGCTACAACAATCGCCCTTCAACAATCCACTTATTAGCAAAGACATAACACGTGCACGAAGAATGGATCTGGAGTTTGCTGATTGGCATTGTTCCCTAATTACAATGGTTAAAACAATGTAAAACAATCAAAATGATCGTATAGGGTCCCGTAACTCCGGAATAGCTCTACCAATCGAAAAAGTGGTCTCTGTGAGGATGAAGCCAAGGAAATTTCTGGCTTAGATCATGTTTCAGATTTTAGGTAGGTGCAGTAGTTTTTTCTGAAACCGTGTCAGCCAAGAACAAGAACACAACAACAAGTGAAGAGTTTTCAAGTTTACGTGTTGCTGCGTACGTTTATTCTTGCACGGAATTACGTAAAAAAAAGTTGGTATAAATATACCTTCCTCCTATCTACCTATCTACTAGCTGGCCAAGTTTGGACGAAATATTTGAATAGGAACGGAGAAATTAATAGTTTTAATTTTGCTGGAGAGAGGACTTCAATCATATATATATACACGGCTATCGCCATGTATGATATTATTGAGCAAAGCTGCGTATGTTTATTAATTGTTACTGAAAACAAGCAGTTATTAAGTGACTGGTTGTTTTCAGTAACAATTAATAAACATACGTAGCTTTGCTCAATAATGTCAATTTTTTTTATTTAGTTATTAAGTGACTTATACTGCTTGTTGGTACGTTGCCGCCAGATCATTGTTACTCGACTTTCCCGAAAAGCCAGGCGTTAGTTTCTGCGTACTCACGGGCGTACTCTTAACCTGTTTTGTCTTCCCCTATGTTCCACTCTGCTTCACTGCTTTGACTGTGTGTGTTGAGTAAGTTGTGCTGAATCTGTAGATTTATCCTTTGTATCTGGGCGTGTGGCTGTGGGCCGAGGCTCGGTATAATAAATCAAATCACACCGAAAAGTTCGAAGCTTTCCACGAAAAAAAAATTGGTCAACAATCGTAGACGTCATGTATTGTTGTGTGATTGTTGCCGATTGTTGCAAACGGTCATTTTTCGTTAATTTGGGGCATTTAGGACCTAAATTTGAATTTAAGAATACACCTAACAGAAATTCGGAGAAATGTCCTTTCTTCCAAACCCTTTCTCCAATTTTTGACGCCACTATTTCAAGAGGAGTAGATTAACACACAAAACCTTATAACATTTTAAGTCGTATTTTCAACAGTATTGCTTAACGTTTTTGAACAATTTTAAACATTTTACCAATATTCTTGCAATATTGTATTTTTTTTATCAACCAACAATTTAGTATGTTAAAATACTTCTGTAAGTTATCCGCCATTTCTTTTATAGAGTTATTTATTGATGTCATGATCATATCATCAGCAAATAGGTATAAATATGAATTTTCAATGCCAGTTTCAATGTCATTTACGAAAATCAAGAATAGCAAAGGGCCAAGAACTGACCCCTGTGGTACTCCGAACTTATCATCAGTAGGATCACTTGTTTCATTTTCTATTTTCACTGTTGTTTTCCTGTTTGTTAAGTAATCTTTGAGTATTTAATAGACTTTTCCTCTTAATCCAACTTTTTCACATTTTTGTAATAATATTTCTTTATCGAAAGAGTCAAATGCTTTCTGTAGATGAATTAGTATAGTACCTATATATTTACTATCATTTAGTGCTGATGTTATTATTTCATTGATTTCAACCAATAAGTCTGTTGTTCCTTTTTTTATGTATAGCCGAATTGAAGGTTAGTTAATTATATAAATTTATTAAAAAATATTTTATTTTATGTGCAAAAAATGTTATGACAGATAAAAGTGAAATTGGTCTATAACTATTTACATCTGCTTTAGATCCCTTTTTATGTAACGGTCTTAATATTTGTGATTTTAATAAGTCTGGCCATTTTTCATCATCAATTATTACTTTTTATTAAAATACAAATTGCTTTTGATGTATTTTCTTTACTTTCTTTAATGTGCTTAGTTACTATACCATCTATTCCAACTGAATTTGTTTGTTTTAATTTCATTATGATTGTTTCTATTTCTTTTTCTGTAGGTTCTTCTATAAACATTGTTTCTTTTGGCATTCTTTTATGACTTAGTTTTTTAAAAACCTCTTAAAATATTTTCCATTTGTTAAATTCCTTACTTTCTTTTCCTAATTTTTTTTTCAGGAGCGGTACCTGTTTTGCAAAATATTTTAGAAACAGTTCACAAGTTTCTTTTGGATTTGGTTTGGTAAAAGCAGTGCTTATTATTTGATCAATGTTCTCCTTCTTATTTGTTTTGCCAGTTAATTCATTTACAATGTCCCACATAGGTGTCTTACTTTTTTCCCCTTTATCAATTAGGATTTTATAATAACTTTGCTTATCTAATTTTATTTCATTTTTTACCCTTTTTTTAATGGTATGTATTCTAGTTGTACACATGTTTTAACAATATTGGATATTTTAATGGTTTTCCATAGGGAATTTTTTTTATTTATTATCTCGATTGCATCATTGGTTACCCAAGGTTTTCTTTCTTTATTGTTATATTAGTTTTTACTTTTAATTTTTATTTTATTAAACTCATAAATGGATTGGATAGTTCTGTTAAATTGTTCATACATATTATTAATTTCTTTGTTACATTTTAATTTTTGCCAGTTTATCTCATTTAATTCTTTTATTATAATCTTATCCTTGTATTTAAAGCTTTCTTTATTTTTATTTTGTTCATTACCATTGTTCTGATAATCATGTGTTCTGCTCCAAAGCCAACACGCTGTGAAATAATAGTCAGATATTTTTTTCTTCATTTGTCACACCTTTTGTCATCCATGTTTTACTTTTTATGTATATATGATCAATGCAGATTTTTGCATATTAACTCAAATTTTTTTTTGTTCATAAGTTCCACCCTAGTTGGCAAATTTATTAGTTTTTTAAAGCCATTTTTTGCAAGCAAATTTTCATATTTGTCAATAATGTTCTGTTCGTATTTATCCATTTCCAAGTTTTCTTTTTCCAAGATATCAATGTTAATATCCCCTAAATATATTTTTGTAGTTAAATTTGATTTTTCTCTTAAAACTAGTTTTTTTTACTTCCACTAAAATTTTTTTTTTTATTTGTGTCTGGTATTTTATAAGTTGCAAGTATTTTAAATATTTCATTATTAATAATAATAAATATTTTTCTACAAGAGGGATGTACGAAATTCCTAAGAATTTGTTTGTGCATATTTAATCAGTACAAATATTCGTTTGTGTTATAGTATGTGATGGATATTATATACAAATGATTACAATGGATTATGTAAACGATAATAAAACAACAACAATAATAATAATAATAATAATTTCAGCCACAAATGTGATTTGGAATTTGGAAGGGGTAAAACCCACTAACACCAACCCTACGCTAACTGTTAGAAATTCACAAAAAGCAACTTAAAAAGGATGAAGAAATTAAATTAAAAAAATCGAAGTGAAGCCCATCAAGAACAGGGTCAACCTAAGCACGATTCATTCGACGAATTCCGGTCTCTTCAGGAATCTCCCAAGAGAGCATGCGTTGAGGATCTTCTTAAAGGCTGCAAGAGAACATGCCATAATCGCGGTCCCAGGCAGGGAGTTCCAAGCTGGAGCAAACCAAAAAGTGAAAAAACTTTTTCGGCAATCTAAGTTTGCTTCTTCAATGGAGAGTTTAAGAAAATGTCCCCGAGTAGATTTAACTCTGCTCAAGTCGAAAAAAGGCAAGTCAACATTTAATGATCCGTGGAGAATCCTATAAGTTAGGATTAAGTTGACTTTCAAACGATGCAAACGATTCCAACCCCAAGCGTTTGAGTGTCGAATTGTAGGACAAATCACGGAGGCCGTGGCGATACTTCGAAAAACGCCGCTGCACCGACTCCACAAGATCAACATCCTTTAAGAAGTATGGCGACCACACTGGGGTTGCATATTCAAGAAGCGGACGGACAAAGACTCTAAACGCCCAGACTTTTGTAGTCAAATTTCCATAAGTAAAGCAGCGATTTTCGATAGCCAAACGCTTAAATGCGGCAGCAGTAATCTTCCCGCAATCGAATCACATGCACATCGGGGAGAACGTGGTTTTCAATTGAGTAGGCGAAAGGTAAAATTTGGTATCCGATGTGGAAAGATTGGCACTTTGACAGTGAGATTGGCAACTGCCACAATAAGGACCAATCAGCCACGGTATCAATCTCCCCAGATCGTCTTACATTTCCCTCGTCCTACAACCTCCGACCCAATGTTCAGGTCATTAGAAAATTTGTATTCAGAAATCGATTCGTTTTTGCATTTAAGATCTTTAATGTAAACAACAAAAAGTATGGGGCCAAGTACAGACCCCTGTAATACACCGCTAATAATAGATGACTCGGAGGGGAAAGTATTTGCAATGAGGATCTGTTGTGAGTGGTTTGAAACGAGTGCAGAAATACATCTTAAAAGATTTCCTCCAAACCCGATTTTTTCGAGTTTATGTAGTAATTTTCGATGGACCACCGATTCAAAATTCAAAAGGTTCTGGAAATCAAAATAAATAAAATCTGTCGGTACACCAATATCGAGGGCACTATAGTCCAGTGGTCTAATGCAAATAGTAATTGTAGGGCCGCCGAACGTCCAGGCGTAAAACCAAACTGGTCATAGTTAATAACATTTTGAGCCTCCAAGAGCGTTAACATTTTGTTGCGGATCGTTGAATCCATAATCTTACAAGGAACAACTGTGAGGGCAATTGGATGGTAATTACAAACATTTGCTGCATGCCCCTTCTTAAAGATAGGGATAGCACCCTCAGGCAAAGCACCCTCACGAAACGAATGGTTAAGAATATTTGCGAGAGGGAAACATATCTCGTACTGGAGCTGCTGATAAGAAAAAACCGAAAAGCTGTTCGGACCAACTGCATGGCTCGGCTTAAGTCTCGCGATAGTTTATCTTACATACACAGGGGTAAGATCCAAAATAGAACGAGGTTCGATATCGGGGGACGAAGCTGCAATTATTTAAAAGTAATCTCGCCCTTTAAATGCTCCACTCCCTCCTGGCAGAAATGCACTTTTCACGAAAATTCTTCAGCCCAACTAAAGAACTAAGTTCAAATTCAGCATGGGGGTACCAAATAACTTGTTGTAAATGCGATAGCGTTACAAAATTGTGTCCACAAGTCCAGTTTCCCATGTCTACATCTCCTGCAGCCACGCCGTTGACTTTGAAACCCCACTGTGTAGGTTTGGATGAATAAGTGAATTTAGAACCAAGCCTGCCACACACAGTAAATTATAACACAATTCTGCCTATGGGGTTAAAGGCACATCCGGCCTGCCTTATAACAGCCGCGCACAGCTCTCCATCCACACATGTTACTATCGCACCTTTTTACGAGACTATATAGGCGTAGGAATACAAAAACAACTGACATAGTAGCTGCGGTCTTCGCAGCGAGGAACGCAGCTACTATTTCATTTGGATTTAGTAATAGTATACGAAACAGCATCAAGTTAAAGACTGTGTCGCCACAAACCGTAATGATTTTCGTATTTTAACATTACGCTTTATAATTTTGTAGGCTAGTATCTTATAATTTTTCTTCGGCGATCTACTGGCATAAATAATTTTCATTTTTACTGCGTTAGTCGTTAGATTTCTGATCTTATGGTAATTATTAGCAAACGATTAAAAATTAGTAGATGCACACACAGTGATGAAATGTCAAGGGGATTGTAAGCGCGCAAAGGTTCATGTAATCGCAGGATGCAGTAAACATAGTTCCCGTTATTCAGCAGATAATCTCCTAGACGCCACATTTTAAAACGGATTTTTAGCAAGGGATTGACTAAAGGTATAAATAGACCTTTGGGGGTCGTACTTGATGTGGTGGATCAAGAAAAATAGCGCTGGGAGGAATGTACCTTTAAGGACCAATTCCAATGTAATACTACAAAAAAAAAACCTCTCCGTTTTCCCATATGCTTAAGCTTACGTCAAACCTAAAAGCCTACCAACTCGTTGCCATTGTAATGCATTGGGCTGCTATACATACAGGAGCATGGACTAAGCTGGGTTACTCAGTAAGAAACACGAACACAAGTGTGTGGTTCAACAGTTGGTCAATTAAAGGCAGCACCTTATAATAATCAGGTACTAGCAACATACTAGCTTATTAACAGGACGTATGTACACCTGATGGGTGGGCGTACCATTAGGAGATTACAGCTCATATCATAGATTTAGGTATACACGACACATGTGCTGATTTAATCATTAAAAAAAATTGGCTCTTAGTCTGCTCGTGTTGAAGGAGGGGAAATAAAGCTACACCTTTTTTTTTTAATTGATTAAGTTTTTAACTACATTAACATCAGTTTAATAACTACCTCGTTTAACTCTATTTTCATTAACCAAATATTTACATGAGTAGTTTATTCACTGCTTCGTTTTTTTTATCTTGCCAAAAGTTCTCTTGAATGGCTGTAGTTATGCCACCTTCAAGTGTATTAAACTTAGTTACTCAAAATTTGGATCATCATACAATTACTCAGAATACGTCGCTCCGTAGCTCGAGAATGGTGCTAGAATCCTTGGCCTCAGCAAATCCAAACACTAGCTAATTTTATACAACATTTTAAAATTTCAACTGTGTTAACACTGCATTCTTACTTGGCATAGTTAGAGGTTGAGTTGTCGTAGTTGGAGGTTGAGTTGTCGTAGTTGG
>JAHWFP010117322.1:99109-118986 GCA_023313725.1 Lithobius niger | reverse complement strand
GAGGTTGAGTTGTCGTAGTTGGAGGTTGAGTTGTCGTAGTTGGGGCTCCAGTTGCAGTAGTTGAGGCTCCAGTTGTGGATTTTGGAGCTTCAGCTTTCGTAGTTGGGGCTTTAGGTGTTGTGGCTGGAGCTTCAGTTGTTGTGATTGGCATGTTAGTAGTTGTTTGCTCTGGGGTTGTAGTTTTCAACCCTGAAAGGACCGAAAAAGTAATACAGGTGTAAAATAAAGAAGGGAAATAAAGCAGCAGTTAAAAAAATTAGTGAACCTATGCCCGTCATATCAGGAAGGCCAGCGTGCGATAATCTACAGGAAAGAAAATCCTGTTTTGTTACGTAATCGAAATCCATCCAAAACAAAAACTGGTGTGAGAAGCCGCCAAAAAGGATCAGCCTTTAAAGGTAGTGATATCATTCAATGCGGGAGGGGCCGCCAAGGTTAATCCTATAAGCCAAATTAATTACATCGACAAATAGTTCGAAGGGTAAATGAAAACTAGAACATTGCTTCAAGTTTTCATTTAACATCCTAGGTATTATTCAATGCGATTAACTTGGCTTACAAGAATAACCTTGGTGGCCTTTCCCTGATTGCATGATATGCTTCCTTAGGTCAATTTTAGGTCAATAAATGTTAACATTGGTGATTTTCAAATTTACCATTGCCCAATTAGCCGTTACATCAGCCAAATTGAGACCGTTTGGTTTATTCTATGTTCATGCTTCTCGTGCCCAAGTTTCTTCAATGAAATAGTTTTTGCGGACACTGACTAACTTAACGCTGATTTTTGTTGAATCGTTTACTCATCAGTTGGTGCGGCGATATAAACTTACGCCCTGAGAAAGGGCCTAAAAAAAAAGAAGAAAAAAAGGCCGAAAAGGGGCTGAAAGGTCCTCAGAAAAAATTACTGTGCCATTTTACTAAAAGTTGCCCCTGCCCGCTCGTCAGGGGTTTGTTCACGCTACTGTGCAACTATTTAAACCATCCTACACTCGGGCGGTTGAAGTCATTGACGCCTATGTTTTGCTCTATTTTAGATTTTGCTGTCAAACAGCTTTGTGCGCTCTCGTTTATGGTACTGCTGATCACGATTCAACGTGACTGAGTGACGGCACAGCTTAGCCTAGCTCCCTGCTAACTATAGAAAAGGGGAAGCACGGCAAAGTCGTCGTTAGTCAGGCCAGCGTGGGTGGTCTGAGAGACCCCAGGCCCCTTCAGCGGCGAAGGCATCTAATCAATTTTATTCAGGGTTTAGTTTGCTTCAGATTACTTACGGCTAAAAAAAAAACAATGAAAACAATAATTTAAAAAATATTTTAATGGGAATGAAATGTCGTCCAATTAGCACCAAGGGTAAAATGGCGTTGGTGCTAATTTCCTTGCAATGAAAGACGTTCCCAGTATGTATTAGTCGTTTAGTTGTTATAAGGATTTAAACCATGTTGCATAAACCGTATAACTTCGCCATCATTTTAACACATCAGCCAGTGCTTCCACTTGTAGAAAATTTTTTTTTTAGTGGAAAACTGCTCTTCAAAGGGAAAAAAATATTAAACAGGAAAGGAGGGAAAATTCTATGTTTTATTTACAAGTTGCAATTTTCTCTAGTGACCCACAATCTTCTCTCCATCCAGACCAAGCATTTCGTAACTTCTAGTCCAACACATGCGTGTTAACATTTTAAACCCTTACCGAACCGAAATTTACAATTTAGTTAGTGTTTATTTCTAATCTGTTGCTGGTTTATTAAGGCTAAAATCACGAATAATGTAATTTTTACAGGTCCATCCATATCCATCATTTTTTGGCAGAAACGGCAGGAATCTAATAAAACAAGTAGTCGTTTGAATTATATTTTTAATTTGCTGCAATAGTGGCGCTCCTGTTTCATTAAAACGGGGGCTCATGATTTTATTTTAATTAGGAAATATTGAAAATTAGTGGTGTAAGAAAGGAGAATAAGTAAAGAAAGTAAAAAAAAATTGTCTTTACTCGGGTAAATTATGTAAGTGAAGCACTGACATCAACGCAAAAATATTGGATAAGGCCAGGAGCGACATAAAGAGTCCGTATAGGGCAGGATGGAGTGTCATGATATTACCGCATGTTCCGTCACTCGTTCTGGGTCGCGACTCCATGCGGCCAAATGGGATAACTCTGGTTAAAAATAAGCTGACTATAGGTTTTAACCCAATGTGTAAGTGTAAAAATATGCCTCTCTTGCTACATTATTCCAGGCATGCGGCAACTTGGCGTGCAACAACGTTCTACGAGCATGAAGCGGTGAAGCGGATGGCTACTTCAAGCTAAGACGGGTTGGTGTGGAATTCGCGTGCTTTGTCCTCCAACTCAACGCGAGCTGACGGAAAGTTGACACCTTCATTGGGGAAATAAAAAGAAAACAAGCTGAGACAGGCGTGATTCTGTCTTGCCTTCTCACGGGTGGAGCACAGGTTTATAAGATACTCGGCTGCAATCCTTTCGTTATAACAATGGCACAGTACACTGTGTATCAATACCCACAGCACCGCAACGCAACTCAATTCGGAGCGTTCTCATTTGTGCCTTAAAGTGATCGGTAGAGCATTCCTAGAAGACGCCAAGCTCCCTCAGTTCTTCTGGGAAGAAGCCTGCTTAGAGTCAGCCAGAAAGTTGACGCGTTTTAGCGATGTTTCGGTAAAACAAGATTATGGATATGTTAAATAAACTTGCCTGGTTCAAAGAAACCCAATGTTTCTCTCTCAGATGACCTTGTGACGAGGGATGGAATATGAAGCGATGGTTACAATATGGACCCTCCCACTCCTTACGGGGGGGTCCAACAATAAAAAAAACAAAAAAAACACGAAAATGTCTTATCAGGAGTTAATGAGTTAATGCATTAATTAACTTCTGATAAGACATTGTCGTGTTTTTTTACGTGCTATAAGGAAGGTGAAAACGTTAATACGACTTTTAACCATTTACCAGAAAAATTAAAAAATATCACTAATATTAATCAATTAAAATTGAACCTAAAAAAGCATTATACATATAAACAATAATTGATGTATTATACGTTGCTCCAGAACGTGACTATACTGAAATAGTGGAATTGGGCTTGAGATGTTTATGTATGTTTGTGTGTATGTGTGTGTATAGTGTAAATTTGTATGATTGTTGATTTTTGATTTTCTACTGTTATTGAATTTGAAAAACTTAATGATTCGAAATTTGAACTGTAGTGAGCACAGTATTGTGAAATGGTTAAACAAAAGATATGGTTTAAACAAAATAAACAACAGTTAACGCATCTCATAACTCCCCCCTCCCCCTCCCCCACTGGGCACGAAATTGACCCCCCCCCCTCCAATATATTTTGTCTCTGGACCCTAAGTTTGTACCTACACCTAATATTCGAACTTTAATTCCTCATTTTATTGTTAAACTGGAAGCAGGCACTATCAGGTGCCCCCACAGGTACGAAATCCGTTCACTTGCTCTGCAATCACTTAGGGCAAACTTGAAAATTAATAGTTACAATAACTTCACACTTGCTCAAGTATCACAAATCCGGCAATTTATTAAAATACCGGATAGCCGCATTTTGCAGTCTGATAAGAGTAACTCCACAGCCATCTACCTTCAAAATGACATTCATGATAAAATCCTACAGGAATTAAACAACACTGATCTCTATAGCAAACTAGATCACAACCCTACCTCTAAATTTTCGGCCCTCATTAAAAAGTTCTTCAAAAAACTTATTAAACGTGGGAAACTGGCCACAATCGTTCTTGACAATTATAAGCTTGAGCACCACCTACCCCCTTTTGTGTTTCCAAAAATCAAAACCCACAAAGATAATCACCCTTTACGGTTAATAACTAGCGGCAAAAATGCCCCAAATTTGGCACTAGTCAAAATAGTGGCCCCAACACTTAAACTTTTAGCTGTAGACCAACATACTGTCCCTAACTCGTTAGCTGTCATTAAGGATCTTACAGGTACTATTGTCCCTGCTGGCTATAGCTGGGCATCTTTTGACGTGAAAGCAATGTTTCCCTCCTTGGATCGTGAACTTATTCTCAATACTTTAAAGAAAAAAACTCCAACACGACTCCACTCCACTTGACAAATTAACTTGGGACATTCCCATCTTTCTTGAGGCAGTTGAGCTTATTTATGATACTACTTTCCTGCAGTACACTGGAAATTTTTTTCTCCAGCATAATGGCGTTCCTATGGGTTATCCTATCTCTACTTTCTTGTGCGATATTGTTATGAATGAGGTTGATAACTTACTGGTCAGCCAGTTTACTCAGAATGGCTTACTATAAAAGATTCATTGATGACTCCTTAGCACTCTTTCCAACCGGCATTCGTAACGACATTTTGAAATTCTTAAATAGCTATCATCGTTCCCTACAGTTTACAATGGAGGCACCTGACAATAATAAAATTGCTTTTCTTGATATTACAATCTTTACGAATAGCCACAATAGAGTTGAAACTGTCCATTTTCGTAAGCCAACCCAAACAACCAGGACTAATAACTTTCAATCATACACAGACCCAATTTATCTAGTTGCTGGGCTAAAAAACGAGCTGCGCCGTATTTATGCCCATTCCACCAATAAGCTTGTTTTGCTTGAAGAATTCAAATACATCTTCCATAAGTACCTTAGCAATGGGTTTCCGTTAACTACAATCAGTAAATATAATAACTTTAATTGACTCTCCACCTCTCGGAAACAACAACATAAAACCGGATTTATTGTTGCGCCTTACATAAAAGGAGTTACTGAACCACTTCACAAGAAGTTATACACTGATAATGTGCGACTTGTTAGTAAAAGTAGCCGCGCTCTTCACAGCCAACTTCAGCCTCCCCACCTCCCCTCCCAATACCAGTACTACAATATTCCTGCCAGATTTACAAAAGACACCATTTATAGCATACCATGTGCCCATTCTGGATGCACAGCCACCTATGTAGGCCAAAGTAAACAGGAAATAAGTAAACGACTTTGTTCCCACAAATCAAACTTTAAATTAGGGAAACAGGAAAACTCACTGGTTCAACACTTTCAAAAAACAGGGCATGAACCCGAAATTTCGCAAACAAAAATTTTATTTCAAATTCCTCACACCAAAACACGCGAAAATTTGGAAACACTTTGTATTCATTTAACCAAACCATCTGTTCATAATCACTTTATACCCACTGCCAATCACCCACAAAACTACATTAAGTTACGCAATGATGCTGGCATCGACACATTTCCACCAATCAAAATCCAGGGACCCACTATTTAAAGCATTGCCGACCGAATCTCTCTCATTCGACCAGCAGACTTGGGTGAGTTAGGTGTGACTGTTGGCACATTCATTCGAATTGTGCTGACTTTTATTTTTTGTGTATGTGATGGTGGCTTATCTACTTTATTATTTTATTTTTTTCTGGCCTGTGCAAATCGTATTCTGCGCGGGCCGAGTCTCTGTGTTTTTCCCCCACCCCTTCCACCGAAAAGAAAATAACTGAAAATAATGTTTCAAAGGCAAAAATATAATTTGTAATTTTCTCATTAGCTCTAAGTTTAAATTTAATTTCTGCAGTGTAAACCCCAGTGTAAATTACTTGTAACAAAAAATTTAAGGCATCGATTTCTTCGTTTAAATGCATAAAATGATTTCGCTAGCCTTTTTTTTTGTTTCGAAGTGCCAATAAAGCAACAACAACAAAAAAAACATATTCACGAGTTATACTCCCACCTGACAACCTAGTTTCCCAGCTTTACGTTTTACCGATTTCTCCTAGAATTAATTAGCAGTTAACATTGAATAAACAAACGTCTGTCGTTGCATGGTTTCTCTTAATCTGGGAATTACTGAATAGTGAATACAGCGTGTTTAAATACGTTTTTCGCAATGTTTTGAAATAAAGAAACGTTATATTTGCAAACGTAAATAACTGCATTTGTTGTTCGGAAGTTTATATTCCAGAACTATTTAACTGGCTTTTTTTTACAGCAGAAGGAAGTGTTAATCGGTGACGTGAATGAAGTGAAAGATGTGTAAATACGAAGGTTAAGTGGACCAGCTAGCTCTGGGACAAATGCTTTACAGGAAAGTAAAAGGAAAAATATGAATTTCTAACAAATGTTGTTTGAAAAAAAAAAAAAAATTAAATTAATTAATTTTGCTACACTGATAAATAATAGGCATTATAAGGTTAAACATTACTTGTGGGGGGGGGGGAGGGAGTGAGTGGCGTTGTCAATTTTATCTATTGTCCAGTGCCCTCACAACTAAGCGGGGGAGGCTGGATTATACGAGATCTGGGTTAAGGAAGCACACCTCTGGCAATTCCTTGTAGGCCACAGTATAAAAGAACTAACCCCTTTGCAGCAGGTTGCTGCTTCTCAGATGAACTCTTAACTCTCTCCCTGTCTTACTTCAGTTCATTCACACAGGGGTATGGAATCAAGGTGGCTCTATTAACCAATATTCCAGAGAGCTATGTGGAGTTAAACCCGATGGAGGTGACCAAGGTGACACGGTTGTGGATATAGCCCGTTCTGTGGGTTAATGGTGATGGGCGTAATGCTCAGCTGGGCTATACTGTTTTCTGTGGTATAGTTCAGGAGTAGACGTAAGCACTTTTCGTTTACTTATAGAGCAAATGACGCAAATGATTTTAGAGCTGGCTTTGAGAAAGCATTTTGGCAATCGCAACGCCCTACAAATATGTTAAACAAGCATTACTGCGTCTTCCTATTCACGGATATCAATGCTGCATACTTACCTTTTCCCACCCCGAAGTAAAGGCAATCTTTGGCAATACGAGTGATCGATGTGACTTCAGATGAGTAGAGCAAGCAGTCGGATTCTCGTTCATTAATGGCCAGACTCTGGCAGTTCGAACGCAGCCTACAAGCCATTATACAATGAGCCTTTGAAGCATAACCATGGAAAATCTGTGAGGCTTCTACCGGGAGAACCCCACTATAAGCCAAGTACGTTTCTTTCAACGCACCATCTACATCTGCAGCACAAAGTAATAGTAAAACAAATGGGAGCTGTTTCGGACCCATTTTTCCTACAACTTTCCTTCACGCAGTCTGGTTTCTTAATCGGTGAAATACGTAGTTACAACCGAAAGGTTGCCATGCGACCATTATTGGTTCTCTAGTCGGAAACAGACACCAACGAACATTGCTCAACATTTTAACTTGCGTGCTTGCTGAAAGTCATATTTTATTCAGTTATCATTTATACAATAGAGAGCGGAGAACTAATTGAGAAAGTGAACTCACGCGCGTATAGTCAGTCGAAATCGATTCGTCATGGAAACTTGGGGACATATTCTTTGGTACGAAAAATTTGCTGAATTATCTGCTTCTTAGAGTTAGTGTTAGCCCGTAAATTTTCAGATAAAAGGATACGGACCAGTCGCAGCAGAGGCCCCAGGTAACTATGGATCAACAAAACAGAACAGAGTCAAGGAACAAGTGTAGCAACTAATTCTGGCCGCTTTAAAAATGTCCTAAGGCAAATTTTATTTAATAAAAATTTAAATTGGTCAACAGAACTCGCCTCAACAACCTCACTCGGCAAGGCATTCCATGCGCGGATAACCCTAATGCAAAAGAAATTTTTTCGGCACTCGAGCTTCGACGCCTGTGAAGAAAGTTTAAAAGAATGTTTCACGGGTGATCGTACAAGGACTGGGATCGAAAAGTGGTAGGTCGACGGCCAGAATACCATGCAAAATCTTAAATGTTAGGATTAAGTCAGCAATGAATCTACGAAGTTCAAGGGATTGAAGCCCGGTCCGAACCAACCTTTCACAGTAGGACAAGTCCCGCAAACCGGAGAGACTTGTCCTACTGTGAAGTCACATTAAAATAGCGTTTATTATTAGAACATTTTAAACTATAAAAATTGTAAATCGGTTCACTGGTTCGATTTCTAGTTACGAGCAAAATTCCCCCAATAGGAAGAAGCACAACAACAAGAATATTGTCACATCAAAATAGCCATCACAAAGCTCTAGACCTTTAATACTTACGTTTAAGCTATAAAACGTGAATGTCGGTTCATTGGTTCGATCTCCAGGTGAGGACAAAGAGTCTCAACTACAAATATAACATCATAAATGGCTTACTGTGGACGCCAAACAGTTCGAATGTTGTCATTAAAATTTGTAGTACGGAGAAATAGTTATGACACTAATCCAATTACCGAAATTCGTTGGTGTACGTCATTTCTGGGGGCAACTATATGATTTCAAAGTTTGACGTTTAACATGGAAGTGCATGCTGGGACTCGCATAAAAAACTGTTGTTGCAGTCCTTATGAGCCATGACGATGGATTACAAAGACAAACAAACAAATTCAACTTTTAGTATTTTTTTTTGTGTGAATGCGTTTGTAATTGTGTGTTAACTTTAGTTCTCTTTCTGACACCATAGTAAACAAAAGACGAATTCAACATATAAATTTTTATCCATTTTCTTTGATGGTGTTGCAAGGCCACTGAAGAACTTGTCAGTTTCAACCATGATCTAGAATTTATGTGTTGTTATCAGTAGTTTGACTCGAGACTATAGACGACAGGAAGGGAAACGTTAAATTCACGAAAAAAAAAAAGAATTAATTTGTAACGTTTTTTACACAAATTTAGCCTCTTTTCAATCGTGGAAATTGCTGGTTTTCGGTACTAAAAAATGGTTGGGATCCCGGGATCCTGGGATTCGATATCCTAGGACTGGATTTCGTAGGCTTGATGTCTTCGGGTACATTTGGATTGAACGCGAGAAGCCAGTCTGTTCTTAAGTGACTCATGTGGATCATCCTGAGTCTAGGCCAGCGTAGAACTTCTTGTTGAAAGCTACTACACGCATTGAAGGGATGTCATCTGGTGGTCCAATGTTTATTGATTTCCGAAGCTGCTGTGTCCTTGGTTTTCTTGGCATGGTGCAAAGCGAAGAGATATGACCCGCTTCGTTACAATTCTAACAGCTGACGGTCCAGTGCCAGGGTTTTGGACTCATTGGTCTTCTTCGGGTTTCCGTCATTGCTCGTGGTTGCAGCTCTTCGACTAGTGACATCACTGCAGGTGCGACCGAGGGAGTTAGGAAAGGTTGCGAGTTTGGATCGTGTGTATTTGGAGTTGAGGTCGTCTGTTGATCTATTCTTGTCTGGTCGAATGTTGGTGGTGTAGACTGAATGTTTT
Source organism: Lithobius niger (assembly GCA_023313725.1). Classification (NCBI taxonomy): domain Eukaryota; kingdom Metazoa; phylum Arthropoda; class Chilopoda; order Lithobiomorpha; family Lithobiidae; genus Lithobius; species Lithobius niger. Next base: position 109,769 of record JAHWFP010117322.1, on the reverse strand, counting down.
CAGAGTTGTTTGCTGCCTTATGTGCTTATTTTGGTTTCGTTGTTGATGCTCGATGCTGTTATTGCATGGTGCATTTGCTGTGGAGAATGCGCAGGCATGTGCATCTGTGCTGGTGCATTGTGCTGCTGCTGCATTGATTCGGGCCGAGTGTGGCTAGTGTTTCTCTCTTGCTTTCTGTGATTCCTCTGTTCCCCACCTTTCATTCCGGGAACCTAATATAGTTTGATAGGCTCTGGAAAGTCAATAGATCTTCTGGTGTGTTAATTTTCATGAGTGTTGCTTGTAGCTTGTACTTTTCTGCCATTTGTCCTATGATTTCTCAACCTGCTCTTGCTTACGGATTTTAAATTGTAATTTATTTATTCGATGCAACATTTTCATCACAAGTTCAGCTGGTGGCTCCAAGAATTTCTGTCTGGTGTTATTTATTCTCCCCGTCATGGTCAGGTTCATCATTATTGAAGACAAGTTTGATTGCTTCTTTTGCTTTTTCCAAATTTGTGGTTTTATTCGTTGTGAGGTCTACCAATGTTTGTAGTTCCCATGGAAGCATCCTTGCAGCATTTTTTCATGATCTTGTCCAATGACTGCTTTTCCTCTTAATTGACTGGTCGTGTCTTGTACCCAATTTCATAGGTTAGTTTCATGCTGTGATGGTTATATTTTAACATTTCTTGATGTGAGTGAATTTGCAAGCTGAGAAATCCGTGGTGATGTCTCGAATTTTTCCTCCATTTCATTTTCGGTGTTAGTTGGCTTAAAATTCCAAACTCAAAATTCAAAATCGCCACTAGTAGGTTCTTCTGCCATATCTTACGCCAAAAGGCCCAAGTTTGCGACACCCTCATTGGGGAAATAAAAAGAAAACAAGCTGAGACAGGCGTGATTCTGCCTCGCCTTCTCACGAATGGAGCACAAGTTTATAAGATACTCGGCTACAATCCTTTCGTTATAACAATGGCACAGTACACTGCGTAACAATACCCAGAACACCGCAATGCAACTCAATTCGGAGCGATCTCATTGTGTCTTAAAATGATCTGAAGAGCATTCCTAGAAGACGCCAAGCTCCATCAGTGCTTCTGGGAGGAAGCCTGCTTAGAGGCAGCCTTACTCGTACGTTACAATAGCCTAAGTACCACTAGAAGGAGAAATATCACCTTACTAAGTCTGGTGTGGAAAGGTTCTGGATGTGACTAAGCTGAAACGCTTTGGATGCCTAGAATACGTGTACGTTTGAGTGTTGGAGGCGCCCTCCGTTTTGTGCTATGTAGTTTTTGACCTATGCGATTGTGAATTAAATGTGTTGATTTAACAAAGAACAGATGTACTTCATCCTGCAGGAGAGTAACGTTAATATTATTCTAATTACCTAATATCCCACTTCCACTCAAGTACCCGAAGACTTCTCTTTAACCACTCCCCCCACCCTACATCACCCCTAGATGACCATAGCTGTCCCCCTAAACCAAATATAATTGGGGGCCTCTAGTCTATGTTTCCGTGGTTTATTAATCCTTAGGCAAACTGTCATTCTTTTGGCTCATGTTTTCTGGCTCAGGTGTGTAATTAATAATAAAAAATGAGTTTCTTGGATTCGGACTTCGTTAAGTTAACTATAACCTAGTTTCGTAACTTGGCACTGTTTCTTGGTTGAATTTTCATTGATGCCTGTTGCAACGTGCAGTTGCAGCGTGCAGTTTTTTTTTTTTTGTGCAATTGAGTTATTGAATGAAATTGCACCAGGTTGTGTGGTTTTGTTGGTTGTGTATTGTTTAAACTCGTTGCAGCAGCATTTAGAGGTGTCTAGAGGTGTTTGATATGTTTGTAGTTTTGATTTTGTATCTGGGCGCATGGCGTACGGCTACAGCTCGTTGAAATCAATCAATCAATCAGCAACATTATCCTTTTAATTAATTTGGCAATATTTGTGGTCAGGGCTCCATTAGGGCTCCATTAGTTTTTAATTTAACAGTTTATTATATAGTAATGATCTAGTTTTAAATAAGCCTTCTAATTCGATTCGTCGCACTGATCCTATTTGACTAGCGTTTACTTACCCTTGGTTAATTAGTAATTTTATGGTTAAGATTTTCCCTAGTTTTTGCTGCTTTGTGTCAATATTTTTTAGTGGCGTTAATTTTTTCTGAGGGTGGATGAAGGCTGTGTCACTAAGATTACTGACATCAACTGGTACACTAGAGCGAGATATTTTTAAATGGTTGAAGGCTGTGTCATGTGGTGTACTGAAATTAAGTGGTACACTGGAATTAGGCACTTTCGATGGTTGAAAATTGTTTTCCATCATTTGTCTTTTGTTGTTTTCCTACTGGGTTTTGTAGTGGTAGTGTGGTGTAATGGTTGTTGTTGTGTGAATTTAATTCTTATTTTTTTTCCCAGTTTTTTTAGGGAGTGGTTTATTTATACGGTGTAATTAATATTTATCTTGTTTTTGTTCTTGGGCTCCTGAGCCGTGGAGACATTGAACGGTATATCAACTGGGTGCGACCACTCGTCTCTGTCGCCATTCGCAACTGATCAAGGAGTTATTGACACAGCTGATGCCTTGCTCGGAAAGACTAATTTAAATCATATTACTGTGAGTAGAGGTGATAACAGATGCATTGTGTCTTTAAACTTCCCACATTATAGGAAAAATTTCCGTTGTACATTGGTAGATAAGTCAAGTGATTTGTTAGGGTTTGCACCAATTTTAGCAAGGTTGTCAGAGATTTATAACTCTACAATGTTTTGTCTTTCTGGTAACAATGCAAATTCTGATTATGTGAACACTGCAGCTTTTCATATTTTTAGGCAAACGACTATTGGCAGCATTAGGTTTCAGGCTATTGGTGGTATAAGTGATCCATTATTAACTAATGACCCTCATGCTTCTCTTAGGCTTAATGTTAATGCTGGTAGTGAGGCAGATGATGATTTAATTGTTCCACGACAGGAGTATAATGAACTTGTGTGCTTCAGAGCATTGTGGAATAATCGTCAAGATTGTCCTCAACCTACAGTAACTCAGTCCCGTGATATTCCAAGGAGCTGGTTGCCCAAAGTGTCGTAGAGAAAATTCTCTGGTGAGGATGAGGATTTCTCGGCAGCCGATTTTATTAGCAAATGCAAGATCATTATGCAGTATTTATCCATGCCATTAGACGTCTTTCTGAAGATATGGGTTCCAATACAACTGACTTGGGAGGCTCTCAGGTGGTGGGAAGATGAAAGTGTTTCCAAGGAATAAATTCATTTTGAGTATATTTTGAGATGAAAATTCAGAAATGTACACCAACAGGAATGCTTAGTAGATTCTCACGTTGACATGTGATGTCAGAGTCCATTGAATGGTAATACAATGACTTCTTAAGTGGAATGGTCGACTGGACTTGGTACGTTTTTCAAAGTGTATTAGAACGTTCTTCTTAAAATGATTATTTTTAACATCGTTCCATCGCTTCGTGCTAGGCTGTGTGACCATAGTTTTATTAAGCTTTAGCAACTTTGGGATATCGCCATGAGGGTTCAACGGCATACGCTGTGTGCTGTAGCTGAAAAGAACGTGTATCATACTCAAGCTGCTGTGAGTGTTAGTAACAGTGGTTTGGCTAACAGGGATTTAAGTAGAGTGAACTCTGGCATTCAAAGTGTGTTTTCATGTAGGGTTGATTTACTTATGGTCAGGTATCTCATGCTAACAATGTATCATCTAACAATGATAGAGGTGTGACTAGTGATAATCCGGGTCTTCTCAGAAGTCTCCTGAAGTTTGTTGAAGATGCCATAGAGTTGGCCATATCGCTAGATTTTTCGACATTCTGGCCGATGGTTCCATTGGTGGTACTAATGTAGGAAACTAGCTGCTCCTAATTGTCAAGGTCCGGTTGTGGATGAGTGGAGCAGTAGGGACCAAATTCTCACTAGTGATTTAAAGCCTATAGTTGCAAAACAACTTGTCTTGCTAACTACGCATACCATTGTTTCGATTGCCATATGGGACTCTGGCAGTCTCCACATATTGGTGTCTGCTAACTTTATCAAAATGTTAGGTGACGTTGTTGGTAATCCCTTGCCCGTAAATCTTTATACTGCTGACGGTGAACTAATCGTAACCTAGGGTTGGGTGTCTCTCGATAATGACTCACCTGGAAAATCGTTTTCTCACTCCTTTGTTATTTGTAGTAATTTGCCGAGTTTCTCAATGACACTTTGAGCAGCCAGCTCCTTGGATTGTCAGGGGAATGAGTTACTCTACGCTGAGGACAATCTTGACGTGGTGGTATGAGGACTTACGTCTCAAATAAAAGTTCTTAGTGAATCTAGTTGACACTTCTGTGTGTTGCTTATTGGATAACAGAGTGAGATAGCAACCTATCTTAGATAAATCATTGACAGTCGACGAGAGATTTAAGATGTCGGAGCTTTTCGTTAAACATTCTAGCATGTTTCGGGATGAAACTGGTTGCTGTAAGACTGCTATGACGCACATTGGAATTACCCACAATAGACCTGTCTACAACAAACCATTTACAGCAAACCCAACAAAGTTGAAAAAGTTGCATGAGGTTACAAAGACATTGATGGACGAAGTGAGAACTGAGCCATCGGTCACCCCTTGTTTGAGCCCTTGTTCTAGCCCGTCCTTCTTGAAGTTCCAACCCAACAATGAACGTAGTCTCCTCATTGACTTGAGGGTGGTGAAAGCTATATTGGTCCCTGATGCGTACCCGCTTCCGTCAATAGACTTGATTCTTTCGCAGTTAGGTACTCCGAAGTACATATCGACCATACATCTGAGATTGGCATATCATCAGGTTCCTCTTAATGTGGCCTATAGTCATCTTGATACTTTTTACATCCCTGAAGCTCCTTATCAACTGAAATTCATCATGTTTGACCATAGGAACTCATCGAAGGTGTTCCAGAGAATGATTGACGATCTGATGAGAACGATGGACATTGTAGGCTTGTTCCAATATCAAGACGATTTGGTCATGGTAAGCTCAGATTTTCAAAAAAAAACATGGAAAACTGGCTTTTGTACTCGGTCATCTTGAATTTGCCAATCTAACTGTTAATGTCAATAAATTTTCATTGTGCAAGAAGGAAAATAGGATTTTGGGGTTTATTCTTTCATCCAAAGGTTTTTGCCTGGACCCGGTGAAGATCGAGGCCATTAGTAAGTTGAAATCTGCTGCTATGGTGAAAGAGTTGCTATCTTTTCTGGGGTGAAAGCTTCTTCAGAAAATAAGTCCTATCATACTGAATTTATGCTCATCTGTTGTTCAACCTTTTCAAATTGTCTAATAAGTGGGTATGGACCGAGGATTGTGAGAGAACCCGTCAAACATTGAAGGAGAAACTTGTTTCAGTTCTAATCTTGGTCTGCCAGAATTTGATAAGTCATTCACCATCTGCTGTGTTAGCCGCACGTTGGTACTGTACTTTCGCAAGTTGGCGAAGGTGGCACTAATGTCATCAGCTATGCGAGTCGGACTGTACATGAGATCGAACAATGCTTCTCAGTTGTAGAACATGAGGCGCTTGCTGTGCGTGGTCTATTGAATTGTTCATACCCTATGTCAAGAATAACAAGTTCTTAGCCATCATCGAACAAAAATCATTGGAATGGCTACTAATGGCTCGAGATCCAACTGGAAGGTTGTCACTTTGGGCGTTAAGGCTGGCATGCTTTGACTTTGATGTAAAGCATCGCTCGTGTGCAACTAATTATGAAGCTTACTGTCTATCAAGACATGTGTTGTTACACCTGTGGGAGAATTACTAAGCGCATTATGATGCATGAAAGTTACAAAAGGAGGATGAAAATTCTTCAGCTGCTTTCTGTCACTTAGCGCTGTCAAAGAGGGTGGTTACTTTTTGTGTTTAAGATTATTAGAGACATCGAAATCAATCCTCCTAACTCCCTCTTTGAAATGTGTGTTTCCCCATTTTTCATTAGAGGTTCATTAGAGGTTCTGCGTTTAAACTGAAAATGCCATTCTCAAGGTTAAATACTACAAAAAAATTCCTTCGTTAACAGACACGTGGTAATGTGCAACTTGCTTCCTGACTTTGTTACTTCAGCACCTTCGGTTAAAACTTTCAAAAACAGTTTGGATGACATATCTCAGATGATCTGAAATATTATTTTGATGAACTTGTGCCTTTGTATTACATTATACTTTTTTTACACTATGACAAAATTGTTATTGTTATTGTTTTATGAACTTTTCTTGTTTTTTTTTTACACTAGAAATGTTTTTTGTAGGTTTGTATCATTCCTTTCTAGGAAACTGGCAACGTTGTTATTAAATTAAATTAAAAATTAAAATCTTTGGCAGCAATGATGAGGCTGCAATGATTTAGGCACAGAGGACTCATCCAGTGTTGAAACTTGTCTTCAATTTTCTAATTCATGGTTCAAATTTCCCTTTGTCTCCTTTAGGTTGTCGTGCTCAACGAATCTCTTACGGTGCAGCCCTACTAAATGGTCTTTTGGGTCGGTACTTCTCATCGAAGTTGGGAGAGAAATCTTTTCGTGTTTTGATACCCCTTCCTGAGCATGCAAGGCTAATAACACAAGCTCATGGCAGTTATGTGATTGGTCATCTGGGTATGGCACACACTGTACAGTTCTTGCAACGCTTTTACACATGGTTTGGAATGGCTCGGGATATGGTGACATATATCCTTTGCTGCTTTAAATCACAAACATGTAAGTCCGTCCATACTGTCAGGAGAGGTGCGATGCATACTGCATCAATTCCACAGCTTCCTGGTGATGTGTACTGCATCTATGTCTCAGGTCCTATTCCATGCAATACGAACAGCAACAAGTTCTTGTTAGTGATAAAGAACACACTCACTAAATTTTCCGAGGTCTTGCCGTGAAAGACATGAAGCCAACGACTGTTGCGAACATCTTGGTTACGCAGGTATTCTCGAGATACAGTCAATGACAATCAATAGCGTTTGAGTCAATGGCTTTGTATCTCGAGATACAGTCAATGGCTTTTGAGTGACAATGGTAAGTCTTTCCTTAATTTAACTTTAAGAGCATTAGTGAAGACTTGTGGCATTTAAACAAATATTTTTGTCATATTACTATTCTCAGGGAAACCAAGCTGAAAAACTAATTGGTTCAATCAAATATCTGATAATTGTTTCGGTTCTTCATATAACAAATGATGGGATGTAGATCTTCCATTGATTGTGATGGGTTTGAAATCTGCCGTTTCACGATACACTGGCGTTTGTCTAGCATTTCTTCATCACAGACGAGGACTGCATCTTCCTGGTTCCTTGATCCTTCTTTTGTGAGCCAGCTTGATAAGAAGACTTCAGCCTGGGCAGTTAAGCTTTCTAGTAGACTTCAACAGGCTATCTCGTGGGCTTGTGATGCTCTGCGGAAGCAGCAAGACATGCATCACTCTATCGACGATCAGCGTCGCATACCATTTGAATTCAGAGTGGCTTGCAAGGTTCTGTTCAAGAGTCACTTTAAATCGAAGAAGGTTAAATCGTTTACTTCAAAACTTGCTCCTCGGTGGCAAGGACCATACCTTGCCACTGAGAAAATCACTCCGTTGACCTATCATTTACAGGAACACGTTAAAAGTAAGTCTATGAAGGGCATTTATCACCTTACCAACAAAAGCCATATGTCCGGTAATGTTTTCCCATATTTTATCCTTGGACTAGTTTTTTTTTTTTGTACCATATTTTTGCTTTTTTCACTTTTGCTGCCCGACAGCTGAGAGTTGTGGTGCGCTCCCGTAATCTGGCATTGTTTTTTGGAGCTTGGGTGTGGTGCAACATGAGTTTATTTGGAAAACTCTATTTCCAATCCTATGTCGATTGGATGTCCCCACCCTTAACAATCTCCAAGACAGACTTTGACCTATGCTTGTGGTTAGTTTGCATAGTTTGCTTATTGCAGCTTGTTAAATTTTTCGTAGGTTTTTTCAGTCATCTGGGGGTGTGAGTGATGAAATCTGTGACTAGAAGACATTTAGGGCCAGATTGCAATAATGGTTGCTCTCACTTTTCGGTGTTTTTTTTGTGACGGTGTCAATGTTTTTGGTTTTCTCAGTCTTATCTTGGCCTACGTCCATGTTCTGCATGTATGTAGGTGTGTGAATGTATCGTATATTGTCCTTGGGTGCTACTTGTGTTTTGATAGTGTTAACATCAGGTTGTGCGCTGATATGGCGAGTAGTTTTGGATACTTCTTGTTTATCCTCCCCCTCTTTCTTGACTTTTCATTAAACCCTAAAAGCAAGGCACCTTTTTCTTTCTGTTGTTGTTCATTAATACGTCCCGTGGATGTGATAACCATTGTAGTACTCCGCCATCATATGACTCATTTTCCTTATTGATACTGAGTTATTTTGTTTTTTGTTTTATTTGGCAATTTGTTATGTGTTACTTTCATTGATTAATGGTGATAGACTTAACTTAATATGCTAAGTAGTATTAATTATTGACTCGGTTTTTTCATTCTTCTGGCTAGAATGTTATAATTTTTCAGGTTTTGTTTAACCACATGCTTTATTGTATTTATTTATTCCACTGGTCTTGCCATTGGTTGTTTCTGTAGATGCATTGGGAAACTGAGTTTCGCAGACTAGAACTCATGTTATCCTCCTTCGCTTCGGTGATATTTGTTTGTCGTTTCTCAATGCTCTTGTGCCGGCTGAAGACAGTGTGGTGTTTGAAAGACGTGTAAGCAGTGGTTTGTTCAGTAATATTTGCTTTCTTCTGGAGTTTGCTCTTTAACAGATGCCTCTACAAATTCTCTCTTTTCTTTTTTCAATACTACTTTTGGCCTGTATCTTTCAATCTTGCAGAAGTTGTCATTGAAAACAACGCACGTCAAATTTGCCATTCTTCTGACTTTTCACGAGCAAAGGTGAGGACATATTTTGTGACAGCAAGGGAGGCTTATGTTGCATCATTGGAAGGAATTAACTCTTCAGGCTGCTCCTTACTTAGCTCAAGTATACGATCGCGTCTGAATTTTGATGCCATCATGGTGTCTTCGCTCTCAGATGGCCTTGTATATGTTATTTTTGTTCTCACTAACCCACATAACTGGTGTGTATGATTTCGCTATTTAATATATGTTTTTAACTTGTATATTATTTACTTAATTTCAATTTTGTGAAGTTGTATTATCGTTGTGATCTTCTAATAACTCACGTTCAATTTTAATTATAATTTTGTATTGCTTATTTTGGTTATGTTATGCGCCACAATGCTTCTCCTGACTTTCACTTTCATTTGAGACTTCATCGCTATGACTCGAGCACTGTACATCATTTTGTGCAGTCGAGTTGGCCGCGCCTTTGGTTAGCCTTACCTGGGGCTGAAAGCCGTGTGATGCTGGCTTCCTAGTTAGTGCCTGCGCTACGTGGCAGCTAGGTAGAACACAATGGCTAAGCTGCTGTTTAATCATTGCAGAGGTTGTCTAATCCTTCTGTCCTGATGTCAGTTCACCTTCTTAACACTGTAAGATGCCTAATTCTTCATACACGTAGGCTGATAATTCAGAAAGACGACGTACATTTAACCAGGGTAATGCGTTGTTTGCTTCTTATGATGGCGCAGTGTCAATTGAAACCGAAACCATTTGTGTTTAACGTTGCGTGAGCCACGCCCATTTTTACTTCTTGGGTCAGACATGCATAATAAACTGGCTTTCCTGGTTTTAACTGTAAAGATCACACGCATTAGAAGTCTTATTCGTCGTTGAGAGGAGATTGGTATAATCGTTTTGGGTATACTGCCATGTTGTTGCTTCAGGCAAGACAAAGTGATTTTAACTTCATGAAGAATGTGACCTTTGGTTTAAGTTATGAGTGACGTTTGCTGTGTCGTGTAGTTCCATAGTGTTGTTGCAGTAGCATTAGTTCATTGTTAACTTACAACAAATAATTTTAACTATACATTTTAAACCAACAAATTATGTACATTTGAGTGTAGGGGGGCGACTTCCATTGTGTGCTATTAGCATTTTGCTTATGTGATTGTGAGTTAAATCTGTTGAAATTAACTAAAAACAGCTGTACTTCTTTCTGCAATGAGAGCAACATTAAAATCAATCTAATGCAAGAGCCCGAAGACCTATCATTATCCACTCTTCCCCACAACACCACTAGATGGTCTTACCACCCCCCTCCCCTCCACAAACAGCTCTGACAGCTTTTTTATGATTTTGGGCATAATTTTTCTTCTAATGCGTCCTTTTGTATGACCCTTTGACTTTTCCTTGTGGAGGATCTAAAGGTAGCAGGCGAGTGCTAGGCTGGTTGATGGACCTGGTGAGGCATGAACAGCTGATGGGCTTATGTGCGTGTGCTGATACTTCCCAAAGTACTCCGAATTTCCTTGTTTAATTCCCAACATATGAGTACCTGTCCTAACGGTGTATTCGTTTTTTCCCCTCGAGCTTGCTATTCAGGGGACGAAAAGTAAAAGAACTTTTGATTGTGACTGAGAACAATTTCTAGCGTAAATAAGAATTTTTCATCATGAGCAATTCATGCCAATTTGTGAAAAAGACAAATGTTTATTTCCTGCAGTGCAGAGTGTTTGAACGTGGGTTTGTGGGTAACAATAGGAAAAAAGGAAAGAAGAATAAAGAGGGAAATGT
>JAHWFP010117322.1:76409-99099 GCA_023313725.1 Lithobius niger | reverse complement strand
GTGACATCAAGACCATCAATTTGGAAGGTCATGACGTCACTTCCAGTCCACCATTTTGAATGACGTCACATTCTGTCGAAAGTGGAACCGGAAATGTCTCCATTTTGAAGAGTGGAACCGGAAATGCCGCCATTTCCCTAAGATGGTCTCCGGTTTCAGTTTCAATTCCCGAAATTATTTAAATGCCTATAACTCGGGAACTGTTGGTCCCAGAGTGAAACCGAACGAAATTTGGCCCCCATGCATGACACCGCGTCCGAACTCGGCCTTACCTATCACTTGGGCCGGTCAAAAAATAATGTTGGTCTCCGAAAAAAAAATTGGCACAGTTCCACAGACCCAAACAGTCACGTCTTCATCAACCCAAACACACATGTTCTCGTCAACCCAAACACACGTTCTCATAAACATCGACGTTCAAACCGGGACAAATGATAACCCGATTATTCGGGGGGATTTTTGCCGCGGTTTGTTAACAGAAAAAACCACACTCTTTCCCGTCCAGTGTGTGGTGGTGGTGGCGTGTGTTTGGGTTGACGAGAACGTGTGTGTTTGGGTTGGCGAAAACGCGTGCATTTGGGTTGAAGAGGATGTGATTGTTTTGGTTAAAAAAAAAATTGTTTGGGTGTATGATTTTTCGCTGTTGGCTTATTTTCAATTTACCTTAATATTGTTTGGGTTGACGAGGACGAGAGTGTTTGGGTTGACATGGGCGCGAGCTTGGTTCCGAGTTGTCGTGGTTGGGCGAACGAAAATCAGTTAGCACGACCGGACAGAGAGCTGCAAAGCGGGAACTGCGAGGTGCCAAAACACCTCGGGAAGACTTGCCATCTATCGAAATACACCGAGTCGTGTCATCGACCGCCTAGCCGACCCTTAAATAAGCAGCCTTCACAAATATCTAACAGAGCCAACCCGGGATCAGGGTAATGGTGTGGGTGTAGGCCAGGTTATCGGAACACATCCTCGTTTTAGCTTTTGAACCGAGTTCCCAATGCATTTTAACCAAGATAACACTGAGAAACATAACCCTCAAGGGGGATACACAGCCGTTTCATTTAAAAATTGACTAGTGCTGTGAAACCGGCTGATCAGGGAGGATGTATCCTGACTGCTACCCCGAGCTCATACCGATCCTCAAAGATCCGGATATCAGTGCGTTCGCCCTGATTATGGTATTGTTAGGCACGATGGTCTCTATACTAGTCTACCGCCGGGGATAAATTCTGCTGGGACAGCGGCGGCTGGGGAACCGGCGCTGGCAGAGGATTAACCGAAGCGGGGGATCGCTTAAGCAAACGGAACAGTTGACTGGTATAGCGGGTTGTTAGGGCTGTTGTACGGGTTAGTGTTGTACGGGTTGTTGCACGGTTGCTGGGGTATGGCACGGGTGCTGAGGTATGACGGACTATACCAACCATTCCATCATACTTTCCAGAATGATCTAGAATGGTCGATTTGGTCACGTGATTTCCGGTTGTGACGTGATTTCTGGTTGTGACGTCATTTCCGACTAAACCGGTATATAAGCTGAGACCTTTCCCCACTCTCTCTCTTTTTCCAGTTTGGATGCCGCTTCTCCACGCCGCTTCTCTCGTACCAGTATCTAATGCGCAGGCAGTCCGAGATGCAGTCCAAAATGCCAAACAGGTATAATTTTTCCAATCAGCACAGGTACCGTCCGGAAGAGGCAACTCCCCTCATTCTGATGCGGCTCGACCCGGTGAGTGGGGTGAAGATTCCGAACTGGGAGGAGGTAATGGGTATGGATGCTGCGGAGTTTCCAGAGATGGAGCTGTTGAGGAACCCGGAGCTTACGAGCTACTCGAAGATGCAGTAGGAGACGCCATACTGGAATGATTTCCTCGATCGACACGGGCGTCTCACTCTCCAACGGTTCGCCCCGTTGACTGGGAAGTGCGTTAAGCGGGAGAAGGCTGCGGATACGAGCAAAGAGGCAACTCCCCTCATGATGCGGCTGCTCGACCCTGCGACTGAGGTGTGGGTTAAGCAGCAGGAGATGAAGACTACGAGATATGCGGATACTGGCAAAGTGGTAACTCCAATCACCCCGATACCGGTCTACCAGGGGGGCTGGAGGCCTTTGACCCACGAAGAGATAATAACCGAGGCGGAGGCAGAGTCGAGACGGTTGAGGAATTTGAAGCTCATTAAGCCCAAACCCAAGCCACGCAGGTACTGGACTAAAGCGGTACCTACAATCACCCGATGCCGCTTGACCCGGAGACTGTGGTGAAGATCTTCACCCAGGAGGAGGCGCTCACTGCTGAGACTGCGAAGATAGAACTGGAGCGTATGTACGGGAAGAAGATGCAGCTTGAAAAACGAAATGGGTATCTTCTCGGACAATTCGTGAAGAAATGGGCAAAGTAGTAACTTCACTTGCCCCGATATGGCTCGACCCGGTGACTGGGGTTAAGATTTCGAACCGGGAGGAGATAACGGATGCGGATGCTTCGGAGTTTCTGGAGATGGAGCTGTTGAGGAACCCGAAGTTTACGAGCAACTCAAAGATGCGAGTTGAGAAACTATACCAGTATGATTCACCCAATCTACACGGGTGCTGGGGCAAAGCGGCAACTCCAATCAATCCGATACCGCTCCACCAGAAGGCAAAGATTCTGAACCGGGAGGAGGCAATAGCTGCCGAGGCTGCGTTGGTTAGGGAGGACAGGAGGAAAAGTCGTAACTTCACTTACCCCGATACGGCTCGAGCGGAGGGTGGAGACCCGTTGTGGGGTGTCGAGCATGTGAGACAGAGAACGCAAGGGTCCAAAGGTGTTACCGACGGTTGCAGGGCCTGCCTACGGTTATAGTAACCTCTGCGGTTTCACGGCCGGAAATCATCATTGTCTCCGACGACGACATTGAGGAGACCTTCCAGTCTTCATAGTGCGATTTAATATTGATGATGTTTAGCCATGATGTGTTATTTTTGACTTAACGCTACTAACATAGATCTTAGTGGTTTGCTCCTATAATCAGGGTGTTTTGACTAGCACCCGTAACTAGTATTCTCCCTCAATATTTATACACAACATCTTTGCTTAAATATGTGTCTTGGTCTGTTTTGTCTGTACGAGGTGTGCGATCGATACCAACACTCTGCTACCCGTGCGGATTTACCCCTTCTCACGCCCACGAGGGGGGGGGGGGAGGACAGCCAAGTTTCTTTTTTTGTTTTGCCAAGTTGCCCCAAATTTATCCCGAAATTTGTCCCGATAACCCTGAAAACCTTGAAACTTGACGGTTCTTTTGTTGTCCGTGAGTAGGGGTCTTGTTTTTTTCTCTTTTGTAACTCACATGTTCCTATATTGTAGTGTGACATCCCGCAAAAGCTATCAGCCCTCGAGCGGGAAATGTGAGACAGTTTCCCTGAGTCCCCGAGTGCCTGGGGCTGTTGCCTTTGGCACTGCTTCACTGCCCCAACATCTTGTTTTAAGTGCTGAATGCCTTTGCTGTATAATGTAGCTTGAGTATCCATTGTTATGGTGTAGTGTTGGTGAGTGTTTGTTCTTTTGAGTATGACCATTGTCATGGTCTGGCTTACTAATTGTGTTTTGTTTTCTGTTCTCTTCTCTCTTCCCCATCTTGTTTACCGGTTGGTAACCGCTCATGTTTGAGCGGAGTGCATCCTATTTTTCTCCTAATCCTTTTGTAACGGAATGCGTACATTACTGAGCGACTTTCTCTGTTTATCCCAGTGACGTTTGTACCATTTAATTTTCTCCATCTCCAGGGTTGGACGAAGCGTGCTGACAAACTGTAAGTGTTGTTCCCTTTATCTTTGTTTCCCCACCGTGAGACGTCACGAACCTAAAATTAACTGTGTGTCATAAATGACTCAGGCACGACTTTGTAACCCGCCACAGTGTCACAATGCTCCCCGTATTTATTCCCAAATGTTTCCATAAACCAAAGCAATAAAGCTCGAGGAAAAGAAAAATACAGTCCTACCCCAACAAAAATGCCTTGGGTCAAGTCTTTCTTGCTTCCCCGCATCAATCATTGCCACACGTTAGTACTATGACTGCAGACCGATCCACAGAACTTTTTTCATTCATCCTCTGGATTTTTGTCAATACGTGTAGCGCACGCTAGGGCTGTACTTGCGTCGGGCCAATGTCCCACCGGGGTTGACCAAACAGCGGCGCGTTCCCAGGCATTACACGCTCGTGTCCTTCAACGGTGGGGAATCTACGAGATCCTCCCGTAGGTTCAGGTCACGAGATACGTAGCTAGCTTGCCATTTACAACTACACCCCACAGAGCGCCCGTCGAACCCAAGCAAACCCGAATCCTTCACCTACAAAACGTACAGAATTCAACACCCGCGTCCTAGGGATTATCCTACGGGACCATATTTCGGTCCTAGACGTTATTAGGCTTTAACCCGCGTTTCCTACACGACCGGCTATACCATCAGAGTACTTCGGTCTCCGGGGAGGGGGGGGGGAGGGGAGCCAACTTCCCAAAATGATGGTACCCGGATTCCAAATAGGCACATGCGTAGGGCACGACTTGTGTAAGCCAAATCCCGAACTGTTTTGTTCTAGGACCAGCGGTTCTCGTGTTATTGCGGTGGGCTAACTTCCAAAAATGTTGGTACCTGGATTCCATCGACGACGAGACCAAGTGGAAAAACTTAAAATCACCACCACCGGCACCACCGGCACCAACCCGCTCAAGAAATGGGGATGTCCGTTATGGCCGCGGAAAGGAATCGTCAAACGCGCCTCCTCCCCGCCGGTGTACATTATTAAGCCACTCGTTGATGACACGTTAGTAGCCAGTATGAGCCGTTCACACACATCTCCCCCATCATCCTCGTCTCCATCCACATCCTCCGCCTCATCCTCCTCCTGGTCATCCTGAACACTCCCAGGACAGTTACGAAAAACCATTTACTGTTAAAAATCGCCTGTAAAACCCGGGAAATGCCCGGATTGATGTATAAATATTGTAAAATAAATGAGTTTTTTTTTTTTTTTAAAGTTCTGAAAATCTCGGTTATTCTGGCTCATCACCTTCACGTTTCACGACCTGGAGCGTTTAACAAGCTATGCGGTGGTTGTCCGCTGCCGGATTATTCAGTCCCAGTTTATCGTGACTTGGGGGTTATGGGCCGGCCATTCTTTATGTTCCAAATTGAGATTTTCCGGGCAGAAAAACACCCACAACCCAGCCCATTCTCACCGAGAAAAATGATCTTGAAGGGGGTTGGCTTAGCAAATTTGAGTGAGGTTAACTCGCCCAGGAACCGGAGGTTTGGGGAATGTGCTGGGAAAAATCCATTCCAATCACTGTAAGACCCAGACCCTCCCCGTAAATACTACAATTGTTGTTTTTTTTAGGGAGAGAGAATGCCTGCAATCCCGGCTTGAGTGGCTTGGCTCGACGATATTCCTAACCCCAAACAACCATTATCCCCAAACCCCGGCATTTCCAGGTAGAAAACGTCGTAACCAGCTCATTACGGGAGTGGTTGGCTTGGCAAATTTGAAGAAGCCCAAATGGATGCGGACTATTGAAGGGTGGCCGGGAATGAGTGTGGTTTTTTCTGTTAACAAACCACGGCAAAAATCCCCCCGGATAATCGGTTTAGTTTGACCCAATTTGAACGTCGATGTTTACAAAAACTTGGTTGTTTGGGATGACGAGAACATGTGTGTTTGGGTTGACGAAGACGTGACTGTTTGGGTTGACATGGACGTTGACGTTGACGAGAACGTGTGTTTGGGTTGACGTAGACATGAGTGTTTGGGTTGACGCGGATGCGAGCTTAAGTTCAAGTTGCCGTAGACTGGGACGATCGTCTGCTTAATTTGAGGGGTGAGACTGCAGCTGTGAGAGTGCATTTGAGGAAGAGGTATATGAAGTGATGGAGCGACTCGGTACCCGATGATACGAGGGGAAACCAAAAAATGAAATCGGCGGCAGCCTTGTGATGGGGTGAGAAAACTGAACTCGGCGGCAGCCTTGTGATGGGGTGAGAAAAATGAACTTGGCGGCAGCCTTGTGATGGAGTCGCCAAAGTCTGAGGTTTAAGGGAGACCAGATTCCAACCTGTTTTGCTCCAGGACCTACCCTTCCGAGAGTTATGGCCGGTGAATCTCAAAATGAACTCGGTGGTGACATGGGGGTGCATTCGGGGATGCCAAATTCTGGACCAGCTCCTTATTAATGACCTCCACCACCCCACCCCATCCCATCCCACCCCTTCGATAACTGCAGCCTTGATGCGGCGGAGGGGCTCAGTACCCCGATGAGACGAGGGGGAAGCCGGTAGCAGTTGAAATTAACTTCGCGGTAGCCCGACAGAAGGGGACACCGGATTCTGAACCGTTCCAGGCTAGGAGTAATGGTTCCCGAGTTATCGGGGTCGGCCAACTTCCCCAAAATGATGGTACCTGACTTTCGGGGAGGTCCACACGTAGGATGGAGCCCGGTGAATCCACATCCCGAACCGTTTTGCTCTAAGACCGACTGTTTCGGAGTTATCGGGGTGGGCCAACTCCCAAAAATGGTGGTCCCCGCATTCCGAGGAGGACCATGCTTAGGGTGCAGTCGGAGAAGGCTAAATCCCGAACCATTTTGCTCTAGGACCGACGGTTCTCGAGTTATCGGAGTGGGCCAACTTGCCAAATTTCGAGTACCCGATTTCCAAGGAGGCCCACACGTAGGGGAGGGCCAGAGGATGCTAAATCCTGAACGGTTTCTCTCTAGGACCAACGGTTCCTGAGTTATCGAAGTTGGCCAACTTGCCAAAAATGACGGTACCCGATTTCTGGGCAAGCTCACCTTCGACCTTAAGAGAAGCCCCATACGCCTCCCAGCGTCTGTCACATGCACGTGCATCCATCAGCTATTTATGCCGTGCCATGCCCACCAACCAGCCTAGAACTGTCTCGTTCCATCCAGATCCTCCGCAAAGAAAACTTAAAGAGCTTAAACACACTCCCTCATTAATACACAAAAGGACATATTAAAAGAAGAATTATGCCCAAAATCATAAAAAAAGGCACCAACAATTATTACCGAGCATAAAAAAACACAAATAATTTACAAAACTAATATTAACATTCATAACCAAGGATTACAACTGAAAGATTAAAAATAATTTTCTTCCATGCAGTAGAGATGATTGAGCTACCACTAAAGTAACGCAGGAGTTCAAGCTCCAAAGTCAACCGCAACATCCAAGTCCCAAAACAGAGATGATACACGCGATCTTAATTCAGCAACTCTGAGTTCGAGATACCAATACCAATGTTGCCTCGATTTTCTGACTGGAATGGAAAACAAACACCACAATGCACACTGTTCTGTTTACTCCACTGCAGTATTTAATCTTCCCATTAAAAAAAGTATTAAACGATTCTTTCACGTCTGGTTTTAAGCGTTTAAGTTCCTTTCACGCAGCACTAAGTCATCCAAAGTCTTCATGGATAGCTACCATTGCCATAAAATAAAGTTAGTTTAGTGTTGCAACACTGGTAGCTGTATTAATGAGCAGAATACCACGTTTTGTGCGTTCCGATAACACTAATCACTGCTACGAGTTCAATTTGCAGTTGTGCTTTAAACGTGCCTAGCTGCAGTTTTTGACAGTTTTGAATGACGAGACTTGCATGGGCCCAAAGCGAGCATCAAACCTTTATAGATATTAGGAAGCTGTAGACTGTGACATCATAAGCAATAAGCATAGCATCGAACATCGTCATTCCGTAAGTATAAGCTGACCAACTGAATGAACACGTCCTCGAATGAATTAAGTGGTATTTATTGCAATACAAAACCATTTAACTCATAAATAATACACAAGAAGATAATTATGACAAGTAACAGCAAGTAATATGTAGAAACAGGGAAAGGTTCATGGCAACTAGTTGACATTTTCTGAGGGTTTGATCCTTAATGCATCATGCCAATATATGGAATGGTAAGCTACCTTCAAAATGCAAATAATGATTTTAGTGATTGGATTTTTCGTTCCATGAACTTTTCGTATCCAGCAGATTCTTTCTCAAACGATTACCTCCGGACTGCCGGAAGGCGCATCAGTTTTAGAAGTTTTTTTGGCAAGATTCGACAGTGTACTGTTCTAATTGCACACAACCAAAGTTTCATTCTTCGTATGCGCCAGTTAACGATATTTATTATTCTCCCCTCACAGTTCTGAGTGCACACATCAGGAGTTTCATTCATCATGTATTCCAATGGAATTTCAAGCAGTTCTCACTGGGTGACTTGAGGATGTTTGTCAGTTCTGGTTGCATACTGCCAGAGATACCACTGCCAGAAGTACCCCCGATGTATGGTTTATTCTGGGAGCCTACAATTTTGGGGACGAACTGTCCAGTTCGGGGACGAGAAGTCCTACCTTCATTAAGTCGGTATAGTAGCTAAAGGAAGGTGGAATAATAGACCGTGCCACTAGACGAGATCTAAACTTAAATCATTACTATTGTTAACTGCGATCTAAAAATGATTGCTATTAGCACAAATGAAACTATTTTTTAGTTTCATGACAAAGTAGGCTACATAAAATACACACAAACATACATAAAAAAATAACTACGTTAAATAATACAATAAATACTTATAATCTCACGTCACACTAGCCGGAAACAGCAGCGTAGGAATAGTATGCTTCTATCTAGAATAATAAAAGTCACGTGTGATCATGTGGTCGGGAAAATTCTAAAACAGAAGAACCAAGGTCTTCTGATTATCAGCCGATGGCTCTTGCCTCTGAGCTACCATGAAACTATCAACATCGGCTCAGATTGGCCTTATAACCTCTATGACAGGATGCTACGAGGGAGTTATTATTTAGTTATTTTTGTATCTGTTTTTTTTTTTTTAGTTCTCTTGATGTTACATTGTTTTTTATTCCTTACGTGGTGGCAAAGAGGCACTACACATGATAGTAATTAAATATTATGGCGTATCTATAGCACTCTACGGGGGATACACACGAGGGCGGATCCAGTATGGTGCAGGTGTGCCGCCCTATCCGCCCTTAACCTTCGTCTCGACGATATTTTTTTAATATTCGAAATTTTTGTGACGTTATTTCATTAAGGAAATTGGAAGAAAAATTGCAGTATGGACTGTTTGACTGTTTTTCATTAGTAAAAGAGAGTAGGCAAGTAAGTTTACTGTAAACTTCAGGTTAAAAAAAAAAAAACATTTTTATATGAAAATTGTGGTATAACAACACCCTTGAAAGAATCCTGGACTCGCCCCGGGATACGCAATACATCTAAAAAAGAAACGCAACCAAGCAAAATTTTTTGAGGATTGATCAGGACATCTATTGAGAATTATTGGTGATTTTCAAAGCAGAAATTTTATTTTTCCGTAGTTTTAGGTAGAAAATTTTCCATAGCTTTAAAACGTAATTTAAACTAACTTTCAAGTTATTACTCACCCATGTGCGATTATTTCATTCATTATCATTCTTTTAATGACAAAGATTATGTTTTTTTTGGGGGGGGGGAGAGGAGGCTGCAACTAAAGCCGTCGGGCGACAGCCAAAGACAACAGGTGATCAATCAGCTGGTACAAGCAGCCATGAATCAAAGCTGTGGGGAGTGATATTATATTGCAATATCCAGTGGGCGATGTTATTCTGCTTCAAGGTTCGACCAGTTAATTTCAAGCACAGAGTCATACATTAACAATCCACGAGGTCATGAGTGAAAAATTTATTCATCTTTAACGTGTTGTTCGCCTTTTTCATGTCAGTAGGATTATAACATCGATCGAGCACAAAACCCTAGTCATCCATTTCACTAATTTACTGCATGTTATCAAACTCAAGGAAACAGTTTTATCCCTCTTCTTAAAAACGTGCAGATTCATCAACAGTAGGATCAAAGAATTAATAAATTTATTCACTCTTCAAAGCTTACCTTTCCTAATTTGATTCAACCAAACGATGTGCGCGGGGTGGGGGGGACATTGATTATATTGTGGCGCAGATAGGGGGCCCCCAGAAGTTGGAACGTTTTTTAAAAATCCACATTAAAATTACGCAAAATGCTTCAGTTTGGACCAAATATATCAGCAACGGTTGGTTTTAAGACTTTGCGTTTACGTTTGCTTGCATTTGATGGGTGGGCCGGGGTCCCCCAACGCAGGTGGGCCCCTGGTACCTGCCAGTTCTGCCTCTATGGTGTAATGGATTTATTTTATAACTGGCAGAAAGTCGTGAAGGCAAATGATAACTTAAGCTTGCCTACAATTAACAACGGAGTAAATGTTAACCTCAGTCCATTAATGAGTTAATAATTTTATGGACACCATGTTAACAGAAAAAAAAGCAAGACAAAGCTAGCCAATGCAGTGTAATGATTGAGCGATCATTCCATGATATGCTCACATATATAGCATGCCCCTAACTCTTTGGCCGCGACTACCCATTTGTGATCTGCTTTACGAAATAGGGTCCCATCTGTAGATTTAGGTCGGTCATCGGTTGCCCACATCTGGAAGTCGTCCGTGCCATCTTCGATTTCTATACCGTTAAGACATTTGTACCTTTTTTCCGCTGCATACTCGAGCCCAATCCAAAAGGCCTTGCAATCAGTTTCCATACGATCAATTGATTTCTCAAAAAAATCCTGTACTTGTGCTGTACTTATACAGGCTAGTCTTCCCCCCACATTTGCTGCCTCACATTCAGATTTTGCCGTACCATAAGCAATCAGGGGTGATATGGAATGTGTTGTGTACACAATGTAGCGTTCAGCTGGAGGAACGGGAGCTGCAATTAAAGAAAGAAAAAAAAAAGTAATCAATCTTAAGAAGTAAATAACGAACGTAAGGATGTGTTTTATTACTTGCTGGAACAAATTAAACCATAAAATGAAATTGAAAATTACAAAAAAAAGATAAAAAGTGAACATAAATAAACACATTAAGGCCGCCAGCGCACTGGGCGACCAGGTCGCGCGACCGGTGGTCGTCGTGGCGCGGCCAAAAAACATGGCGGCGTGCCGTGCTGCCACGTCCGTCTTTCATTGATAATTCTTGATCGCGTAGTGAAAAATGAATACAGAGCAACTACGGTCGCCCTGCGATCGCCTGCATGCCGCCCGGGATCCCAGTAGCCGCCGCGATAGGCTGGCCGCTGTGGTCAAGAGCGCGTTGCTGCATTCTCGTTGGCTGTAGCGACCTGGCCGCGCGGCTTGGCCACTGTGTGCGCGGAGGGCCTAACATGGCGTTTCGGTCTCTAATCAAGACTCTAATTTTGTACACAAAAATTGATTTTAAAACTTAAGGTCAAACGTAAATTCAACACCCATCCACTCCCAGACAAAACCAAGCAGAGGTGGCACAAAACAATGGGCAGGATCTCATCATATCTTACATTATAAACCAAAGTCTCATAGCAGAAACAAAGACGACTCCCGAAAAGGGAACCCCTACAATGAAAACGGGCGAGTCTGTCAATTCTTGGGCTACAAGTTGAAACTATAGTACGTTGTTACATAGAAGACAAGTTGAAATTGACCCATTGTTGCTGCGACTAACAAACTGCTCTGCACGGTCATCGCTGAGGCATATCTTAAATGACGGCAAGCACGAAGGACAGTTTTTTTTTTCACACGGTACGGATCGCTCAGACAAAGTGATAAACTGTGAGTTGGGGGTTCCTTAACGGGGAATGCCTATGTGTTGGGGCAATGCTTCTGTTTACAAAATAAAGACATTGGGGAGAGGGAGGGGGAACAGCGCGTGTTACCATGTAGCATATGATTACGCATTAACTGAACCTAAAAGGACCTTTTTGGGATGGACACAGTAGCAATTTTATATGACCAAATCTCGCAAAAGGGGTGCATAAAATTTAATTCAACTACTAATCCAAATTCAACTACTTATCCAAATTCAACTACGTGTAGCATAGGGGAGGTAGGGAAGAGGAGGTATACAGGAGGGGAATGGGAAAGAGAGGGAGAGGATGGGAGAAAAGGGGGTGGGGAGATGGGAGGGAGAGCATTGGAGGAAAAAGAGAGTATTACAGGAAAAAAAACATGTCTGTCGCACTGTATGTTCAGGCAACAATGAGTGAAAACTAGGACGCGACCACGGGCGAAGCCAAGTACGACTGGTAGTCATACATGTAATTCGCCAGCAACAGCAACTCCTTCCAGAAAAAACTCCACCGGCCCAAGCCCAAGGCAATGGAACAGGACGAGCGACTTCATTATTGGGACGGTCAAACGAAATATTACGTCTTCTATACAAGGTGATCAGTTAAGTTGTGGCCCAGCTTGATAGGAAAAGTACTACTGAACAATATGTTATGACACACGGGTGATGTGATGAGGCCAAGAGGAGCCACTAATTGGACAAGAAATTGATGACTTTGCCAAATGTTATCAAGGTCATTCAACTGCTAACTTCTTAAATATGCATCGCACACCATGAATATAAATCAGGAATATGTAGGGAACAAAGAGACATTACCAATGTAAAAAAAAAAAAAAAAACCGAATGAAAATCGTGCCGGATTTGCAGGACCTACGACATACGTAAAATGGCTACTTTCGACCCCTGAATGGCATTCTATTCAAACATCACGTCGTGCAGGGAAGCATCGCCTACCAACGCACAGTCGTGCAGGGAAGCAACGCGCTACCGCTAGTCGACCTCCCTATAAATGCTGCCGTTGTTTGGGATGGACCATTTTATTCTGGGGGAGGGGGAACAAACCATTAGTTTAGTTGATTCTCCCCCCCCCCCCACCCCCCAACAAAAAAAAATTAAAAGGCTGGGACCACCACTGGTGAGAAGAAACTAAATGCAATATTTGTTTCTATTCGCTTGCAAATTGTGGTAGGTAAGGAAAACATGTGTCGTTTCCTGTAAAACCTCAGGAGTCGCATTTGGCCACGAAAATAATCAATAAACAAATATTCCATCCTCCAAATCATAAAATGGAATGAATTACACATGAAAAGCCGGAAGGCTATGTGTCCCTTTAAGAGTTACCGCAGAGATTAACGTGCACTCCATACGCGCTCCCTCTGCAACAATGTAAGCCTGTAGACGATTCACGATGTTGTTGTGCATAGCTTCTAACATCTGTGGATCAACGCTCCAACAGGCAAGGATGACTCACACTCTCAAAATCGCTTTACTGTCGGGTGGAGTGGCGTATAGTATGGATTTGAGGTTGCCTCCACAAGAAGAAGTCAAGTGGTGTCAGATCCGGCGGAATAGCTGACCATGGAATCGTCCCACAATAACCAATACATCGTTGCCCAAAGGTGTTAACTATCCATTCTTGCACGACTGCCGTTCTATGAGGAAGAGTGTCATCATGCTTAAAACAAATTGTATTTAGTTCCTACAAAGGCAAATCATCAAGAAAGCCGGACAGTGACGATTCCAGTAGATCCAAGTAACGGCAACCATTTAGGATGATGTGATAGATAAATGTGCCCACTAGTCGGTTCCTGTAGATGCCACGCCATACATTCGTCAACCACTGCACTTGATGGTGTCTATCTCTCGTCCAATGAGGGTTTTTATCAGCCTAGTAATGAACATTGTGACGATTTATAACACCATCACAAGCAAACCTGGCTTCATCCGACCACAACACATTTAAAGTGAACTGTGGATCGTCTTGAAGCCGAATAAGAACTTCACTGCAATAGTCGGAATGCCTTAGGTTGTCCCCTACGTGTAGTCCCTGCTGGAAATGTACGTGGTATGGATGGTATTTGTGTTTGTGGCGTACAGCAATACTCGTGACTGACTTAATCCGCATTGTGCCGCAGCATCTCGTGTGTTTCTGTGCGAATGGACAATGAAGAATTTAAGAACTTCAGCGTCATCCACTCTGTTTCCTGTATTCACTGGTCGCCCTGCACGTAGCCTATTACGAGCACTATCCGTTTCCCTAATACACGCCACTAAACGTAGAATGGATTTATGCGTAGGACAACCTCCGTTCGAAAACCGTCTTTGGTGTACCCTGGCCACTGCACGTGCATTACGATTGCACTCTCCATAATTAATAGGCATCTCACGTGCTTCTGCATGTGTATAGCGTGGCATGCTGTAAAATGGCACGCACACAAGGAAATAAACTGATTTCGAAGCAATATGAAAGGAAATTACAATAAAGGTTAGGAATCCAAGCAGTTACTAAATGTTGTGAAACAGGCGAACATAGCCCCTTACACTCTAAATGGCTAAAACAAATCCTAAGAAAGGAAATCAGATAATGAATCTGTGGAAATAAATACGTATTCAGAACACAAATAGAGGAAAAGAAATCCACAGGAAAATAACTGCAGGAATAACACTTCAAGAATACAAATCTAGGAGAAAATGTATATTTTGACGTTTTTCTCCACAAGGTTTTTTTCATAAGCCAGGCAAGGTCTTAGCTTAGCCTTTACAGCAACTTTCAGTTGCTGAACCTTAGCCGTCCTACGCAACCTCTAACCTGGAGATTTTACAACTAACAACTACAGCATTTCGAGAGAGATCGACTAGCGCGTTGCTTCCCTGCACGACGGGGTGTTTGAAGGGAATGCCATTCAGGGGTCGAAAGTAGCCATTTTACGTACGTCATAGGTCCTGCAATCTGGTCCGATTTTCGTTATGTTTTTTTGCATTGTTAATGTCTCTTTGTTTCCTACACATTCCTAATTCATGCTCGTGGTGTGTGATGCATATTTAAGAAGTTAGTAGTTGAATGACCTTGATAACATCAGGAAAGGTCATCCATTTCTTGTCCAATCAATGGTCCCCTCTTAGCCTCATCACATCACCCGGGTCTCATAACATATCGTTCAGTAGTACTTTAGCTATCAAGCTGGCCACAACTTAACTGCCCACCCTGTATAACACGTATGCCAATGCCATCTGCCGTCCCTCTGTGTCAATATATGAACTTGGAAATTGTACTATTAGGTAATTTCACTGGTAATCTGTTCAAAGCACAGGTTGCTGGCATGGAGAAATGAGAATTTTAATGGTGAGCTATGCAAACGACAATGCATTGTGCCTTCAAGGTCAGGGCCTCACGACTGAAAATGAGCAATTGCTCAAATTTAGTGAACGAAACAATATCCTCGTGCGCGCGAAACAATAATGAAACAGCAACAAGAACAACAACAATGAACTAGCGCTTATTTTGACGCTGGTTGTGCATCTTGGGTCTTCCAAACGAAAGGCTTGCAATGCGCCAAGTTTTAAAGTTGGCGTTGTATGTCTGATGAGTGGAAACTTGGCTCGTTTTCGATATCACAGACGTTCAATGGCTGAAAATTTGCTGTTTTTTTGCTTACAATTTATTGTTTTTGGTTTAGATATCAGAACTTTTGGTAACTGCGCCTAACGTGATTTTTTTTTTGTTATGTATGATGTTCTGGATTCTATACATTTTTGGTTGTAACCTTGTTGAAGCTTTATTTCTGGACTTTACATCATTCTCGGTGTTGACTTTTGTGTACATATCAGTTCTTTTGGTAACTGATTTTATTTTATGATTTTGTGGAGTTTTGATCTCGGAAGTCAAATACTTTCTTTAAAAGCAAACTAGGAATAACTAATTACTCGCAGAAAGGAGCCAAGTATTAATTCTACAGAAATTTCACATTTCAGATATAATGGTAAAAACATTTAACTACAGCAGTAACGTTTCATGTGGACTAAACAGTACAACAACACTGCAGTATACGAAACCTTAAAAGAAAGTTTATTTGTGTTCCTTTGCTGTTTTGACTTCGGATCAGTTCAACCTTACATTAAGCATCAAACGAGTTGGTATTTATTTTCAAATGTTGTTTGTTGATGGATCTGACGGATTTTGTTATTTTCCAATGACAATGCAACTTATATTTAGCATGGAGGCCAGATATATGCCGTGACAGCAGGTAATTTGGTGATTTCTTTACGTTTTTGGTGTTATTCAGGGCCGGATTAAGCCTCATAGAGGCCTGGTGCTTAAGATTTATTGGTTCCCCCCCCTCCAGTCCAGACAACAAAAAAAATTTCTTTTAATGAACAATAATTTTGTTGGTAAACACAGTAAAAGTAAACATTTTTCAAATTTAAATATTATCTTATTTTACTTTTCCTGTGACCGTGAGGCACCCTTGAGGGCCTTTTTTTGGTCTGTGGCCCGTTGCTTCAGCACCCAAAGCACCCCCACTTAATCCGGCCCTGGTTTTATTGATCCGGCCCTTGGTTATTTTCGGCAATGATTCTTGTTTAGGTACCAGTTGTTGTGGTAAGTGATTTTACGATAGTCGGTTTTATCAATTTTTGTTTATTTTCTAGTCGAATAATATCCTTTAACGCAAACTAAAAATAACTAACTACTCGCAAAAAGGAGCCAATTATTAATTCTACACATTTCAGATAAATACATATATATACATATATTTAAGATCACTAAATCGGTTAGGTACAAGCTGCAACTTCCGTACATCGGGGCTACTTCCAGTGGAACTTCCGGCCAGAAGAGCAGTGATAAAAATTGTTACGTTACCGTGAAAGTAGTTGCTGCATCACAAATTCGTTCTGATTTATACGGATGGTGTGTTGGTTGAATTTAGATGTTAGGTTAACACTTTAACCTTTAGTAATAATAATAATAATAATAATAATAATATTAATAATAAAAAGGTTTCCCACTACTAAGTGGAGCGGACGTTGGAAGGGCGGTGAGCCACTGACTCCAATCCGAAAGAATGCAGCATGGTAATTTATAATTAATACTGCTGCCTCAACAACCTGGATAGCGGCAATTTATCTAAAATTCTTCTGAACATATTTACAGAGGTCGCCGAGACTGCTTCCTCAGTCAGGGAGTTCCAAACAGGAACCACCCTCACAGAAAAAAAATGCCGACGACACTCCAGTCTCGAGGGCTCAACTAAAAGCTTCAAAGAGTGGCATCTAGTGGAGTGAACAGGGCTCAGGTCGAAGAAAGGCAGGTCCACAGATAAGAAACCTCGCAAAATCCTAAAGGTAAGCACAAGATCGAATTTCAGTCTGCGAAGTTCCAGCGGTTCTAATTTTAGCCTTTCCAGGCGTTCTCCGGCTGGAATTTCCTTGAAACCAGGCAAACCTTTTGTGAATCGTCGTTGGACTAACTCAACCATATCAATATCTCTAAGCAAGGAAGGCGACCACACGGGGGTGGCATACTCCAGTAATGGGCGCACAAAGACTTTAAATGCCCAGACCCGGATATGTATACTGCCTGAATTAAAACATCGATTCACAATTGCAAGCCGACGGAAAGCCAAAGCAGTAATCTTACTACAGTGCAAGGAAGGTTTAAGATTCGACGTAAACCACACCCCCAAGGTCCCGAACCTCGTCCACATCAGGCATCGGGGTGTTGTTCAGCCTGTATGTGTGGCTCAGATTTAAGCATCCTATATGGAATGTGACGCATTTTGGAACAGAGAGTGGCAGCTGCCAACTTTTTGATCAGTTTTTTTTTTTTTGGGGGGGGGGGGAGTTCTATCTTCAGTTTCCAATATTGTGAGCGGGATCCCTCAAGGCTCTGTACTGGGCCCGTTGCTGTTAATAATTTATATAAACGACCTATCTTGTACCAGCTCAGGTATAAATGATTTGAAATTTGCTGATGATCTGAAACTTGGAACTGAGATCATTTCTGTGCAGAATACTATCGCTCTCACAACTGAAATTGTAAATGTTTCAGACTGGTCAAAAAAAAAAAAACTCAACGAACACACCAACCGTATGAGACTGAACGAATTTTGAACGTAGCAACTACTTACATGGTAAAGTGACTATTTTATTACTGATTTTCTGGGATTTGTCAGTGTTTCGGAAATTGCACCAATTTATGGAAGTGGCAGTGATATACCTAATTCTTTTAGCATCTTATGTATATGTTAACTGCTGTTAAAGTGTTAACCTAACATCTAAATTCAACCAACACACCAACCGTCTAAGTCTGAACGAATTTGTGACGTAGCAACTACTTTCACGGTAACGTGACAATTTTTATTACTGCTTTTCTGGGCCGGAAGTTGCATCGGAAGTAGCACCGATGTACGGAAGTTGCAGCTTGTACCTAACCGATTTAGTGATCTTATATATGTAATGCTAAAAGGATTAGATATATTACTGCAACTTCCGTACATTGGTGCAATTTCTGGTACACTGACAAAACCCAGAAAAGCAGTAACAAAATAGTCACGTTACCATGTAAGTAGTTGCTACGTTCAAAATTCGTTCAGGCTCATACGGTTGGTGTGTTCGTTGAGTATAGGTATGAGGTTAACAGTTTAACAGAAGGTAACAGTCGTGGGTTCACGGTCACTTCCGGCAAGGCTCTCATGGCTACAGACAGACCACGCCATCTATTGCCGACATCCAAAACCATAAACCACACACAACCAGACTCATACAGTCTGAAGGCAGAGCGGAGCTTGCTTATGGGCTTTCTGTACGTTAAAGGTATCAAACTGTCTCCAGATGTATTAGTTGGGCTTGGTGATTTTCAAAGGTCTTCCTCGCACCACTCTCAGTTGTCTCAGATGTTCAGCTTTTTAGGTGTACTTTTACAAGACAAAGGTATATCGCGTCGAAAATCATATATGTATCACTATTTGGGGTTAATAGTTGATAGTTCATATGCACGACTCTCCGGCACGACTCTCATGAATCATGACCATGGCCACAGCGCAATGGTCAACTGAGATTGAAGCTCGGGTTGAAGCTGCATACCTCGCTGAACAGGGAAGCAAAAGGCGACATCTATGATTCGTCTAAAAGACCACGAATTACCCCAGCGCCATGACCAACTGAGATTACAATTCCGTTCCTCTCTCCACAGCTTCAATTTCAATTGGCCATGCGCAGTTAGCGGGTATTACAAACTAGAAAATGTCGTCTCCGATGTCCAATGCTGCTTCAGGTATGTAAAATAGCTTTAGTTAACTAAACTGTACTGTTAACTGAACTGTACTGATTTTAATTCTTTCCTAATAGCTAATTTAGTTCGAGTGCTTCGCCACAAATTCAACGCCTACGCCAGGAAATTGAAGGCCCGCGCCACGAAAACGACGAATTGCGTAAGTTATCTTACTTACTCTTGCAATGATATTACAACGATAATTTGTGCAATGGATTGTAGGACTAATTACGCAGTAAAACCAAGTCTGTACCCTATACTTGAAACGCCAACAAAACTAGGCCGTGACAACAACAATAATCAACTTCATTCACTAAAAATACCCAGATCGTAGAAGGCCTACAACCCACGACGTGCAAAGCACAGGCCTTAGCTATCTGTATAATAATTGTGGATGACGGACGAAAACAAAGGGCGATTTAATTGAATTAGAAAAGGAAAAGGCCACACACGTCTGGTAGGAGGGAATGGGGGAAGTTTTCAGTACAGTATGCTTCGTGAAGGGGAAGCTTCGGGACCAGCATGAACAACATAATAGAAGTGATAATTAGAAAGGAGGGGGGGGGGTCATTAGTCTTGGGGGAGGGGGTGGATATGAGACACGTAATGGCTGATCGTTTATTAGCCAGTATCTGCAAAATTTGAGGAAACTTAATTCAGTAGAACAGGGACATACACATGAGCTACCATACCTAATAATCAGTGTTCGAAACCGTGTATTTAACACCGCCCGTGCGTAGGGGAAGTTCTCATGACAGCATGCTTCTCGAAGAGGCAGCTACGGGACCGCCTTGAGCCTCATTTATTTCCACGAGCATGAATAATTTAATAGAAGTGATCCTTAAAAAGGGGGGAGGCATTAGCCTTGTGGGAGGAAAAGGATTGAGACACATGATAGCTGAGCGTTTATTAGCCGGTGTGCGCAGCAATTTTATGAAACTTAATTTGGTCGAACATGGACATAAACATGAGCTACAATACCTAACCAGTGTCGGAAACCGTACATTGCACACCACCCGTGTGTAGCACGGGCTTCAGCTAGTAATACTCATGTTGGTTGTTTGTTGACTGTTTGTTTATGGGTGTGGCAAAATTTCTTTAGCAATAACAATTTAACTTACTAGTTATTACACAGCAGTTAACGCTACGCCGATATGTGGCATTACAGTACGTCATTTCCGGTAAACCGACCAGCGCTTAACATGCACCTGCAAATACATGAGATACGCGACCGATACAATGCTTTTAACAATACCGAACAATACTTTTAGGGTTACGAACAATACTCTAACAATCCATAGTCCCCCAGCGCGCCAATTATCTCACTAACCCAAGGACTCTCCATTCCCAAACCACCAAAGGTCTGTAGAATTATGTCGCCTAATGCTCACATCAACTTTCATTTAGGTGGCTACTGAGTTGTTCACAATCGGCTTTTTAAAGTCTATGGAAATTAACATCACTTCCGGGCCACTAGTAGCAAGCTAGCAAGTTAGCTAGCCAACACATTATCAACGATCTTTGGTAGCAACTTTTTTCTAGAAAGAGTCGTCCGACGAACCAAAGCCGTATACCCCTACAGTATAGGGACGTAATGCCTGATTGTCCAACAGATTTGGAGCCGTTTTTGTCGTATGCAAGTATTTTATCCAGCTACTCGTTGTAATTTTTAAAATTTTTGCTTCAGATAAGGACACATGCTTACGCTTGCCGCTTTCATGCAACAACAACAATACAACAACAATGAAAGAACAACTTGGTGGCGACACGCTAGCGCGTGTCTTGATATTATCATAGATGAATTATAAAGCAATTGTGAAATTAAGAATTGACTAACCGTTTTTAAATTTTTATTATCTATCTATCTGTCTGTCTGTCTGTCTGTCTGTCTGTCTAGCTATCTATTTATCTATCTATCTTCTGTCTGTATATCTAATTTATATCTCTTAGGGAAGTCGGTTGTCATTCGGGATGCGACTGTCATCCTCTTAGTGAGAATCATAGCTTGTATTTTGGTGGCCGGTTGCCACCAAATCAAGACACAAGCTAGTGTGTCGCCCGTCAAAATAAACGATAACATTCAGATAAATATATATATATATATCTAAATTCAGATAAATTCAGATATCCAGATATTCTAAATTCAGATATTCAAATAAATATATATATATCTAAATATATATATATGAGCATGGCGACGACTAGACACGTTGTGTCTTTACAGCAAAGGTAGTTTGGCTGTTTTCAGGCACGTGAGGATAAATACCTATGCGACAGAAAAGGCTGAAACTTGTTTAATAGGGAGACTTTGGTCGCCTGACAAACTAAAAGTCACTATTAAGGACACAGCTTACCGTTTTCTTGTTGAAAAAACAATAACACTTGTTTTTGTATCACGAAAATAAATTCTTCCATGCGGTGAATAAAGCCGGTTCTTAGCTCATTTTACAGGTATTGCTCTGTAGATGTGCACTTTTCGTATGGACCTTTCTAACTGGTCAAGTGGTTCAGGGGTAAGGGAGCTCCAAACGACCAAATTGATTGTTTTACATTGTTTTAAACATTGTTATTATGCAGCTATGCCAAACTGAACATTAAACAAATCCGTGGGATTAGCCTGTCATACCTAATAGTGACCATGTTGAATATTATTAAAACAAATGTTCACTGGCAATGGAAGCCAATATTAAACTAGCCTAAAGTGAAACCGAACCTACTGATCGTCATTTTGTGTTGCTCACCTATGGGCGCCATCACCTTTATTACACACAATACACCTTAAACTGATGTGACGTCGCCACTTCTGTGTACGTTTTCTTACTATTCAACCCGTAACTCGAAATAATGTAAAATCATGTGACTAGATATCGGTTTCGTTAACCAAGAATGAAAATTTAGGGTTCGAAGAAGATCAGATACGCCCTAGTTCAACGTATGCGGTTGCTCACTCGAATGATGAAGAGTTAATTAACTTAGAAAGAAAACTATTCATATTATCCTTACATTCTACCAGCTCCTTATCGAACAAAGGTATGAATGGCTTGCCAAAAAAAAGTCCGTTGCGTAGGGATGACTTTTTGGATATGTTAAGGAAGTATGTAGACAATGAATGTGGTGCTGTTTATTTAGTAGCCATCGTGGAAAACGACTTCCCGAAGCACCCTAATTTTTGCTAGTTTTCTTCTAAACCGTTTCTTTTTCCCAAAGAATATCAGCTTTAAACATAACTAAAATAAATTAAATTTTTCGTCTCTGCCTAATACTTACATCAGGTGCTGATTTACTCATTTTTCAATTATTTTGCTACTAGGCAGCTCTTGTTAAAGGAAGAGAAAAGAAGCTACCCTTTTTCTATGATTAAGTTTTTAACTACATTCACTGCAGTTTAATATTTGTCTCGCTTAACACTATTTTCATTAAGCTAATGTTTACACGAGTGGTTTAATTGAAATTCTTCGGTTTTTTTTCTTTCCAAGAGCTCAGCTGAAGGGTTGTAGTTATGCCACCTTCCGGTGTATTAAACTTAGTTACTCAAAACATAGATCAAAATTCAGTTACTCAGAATATGTCATTCCGTAGCTCGATAATGGGATAAAATCCTAGGTCGCACCAAATCCTAAGTGCTAGCTAATTTTATGCGACGTTTCTAAATTACAAATTTGTTGATACTCCATTCTTACTTGTCGTAGTTGGGGCTTCAGTTGTGGTAGTTGGGGCTTCAGTTGTGGTAGT
>JAHWFP010117322.1:57905-76103 GCA_023313725.1 Lithobius niger | reverse complement strand
TGGGGCTTCAGTTGTAGTAGTTGGGGCTCCAGTTGTGGTAGTTGGGGAACCAGTTGTGGTAGTTGGGGCTCCAGTTGTCGTAGTTGGGGCTATAGTTGTCGTACTTGGGGTTCCAGTTGTCATACTTGGAGTTACAGTTGTCGTAGTTGGGGCTTCAGTGGTGGTAGTTGGTGCTCCATTTGTGGTAGTTGGGGCTTCAATTTTCGTAGTTTGGGCTTCAGTTGTTGGGGTTGGCTTGTTAGTAGTTGTTTGTTCTGGGGGTGTGGTTTTGAAACCTATAAGGATCAACAAAGTATTAATACAGGTTAAAAGAATGAAGGGAACCGAATTTGTAAAGTTAAAAGTTAGTGACCCTACACCCGCTGTAGCAGCAAGGGACTGCAGCAAAAACCAGTGTGAGACAATCTATACAGGAAAAAATATCCGGTGTTGTCACGTAATCCAAATCCACACAAAATCAAAACTGGTATAAAAAGCTGCCAAGTTTCCAAAAATGATCGCCCTTTGAAGGTAGTGATATCATTCAACCAGAAGAAAGGCTGCCAAGGTTAATTGGTGGAGCGAGTGCGGAAGCGTAGCGTAGCCTATAACGGACACCAAATTGCAAAATGTTGGTTGGTTGGTTGGTTGGTTCGTTGGTTGCAGATTTTTAGTCTGGGTGGAACCCAAACAAATAGTTGGATTAGAATGAAATTAGGTACGTTGCTTTATACTCCCAAAAGTATTGCTGAGCCAAAATTTGACGCAAATCGAACTATTATTATGGAAGAACTTACAATTTTTCGAATTTATTTCTAACACTCACCATTGTAAATTTGGGAATGCTGAATAGTTAAGGAATTCCGATGAAGCATACACCATGCTGGTGGTAGTTAAGTAAACTTTAGAAAACACGGACAATTAAATGTTGCACTTTACCCTTTTCCAACGTAACTCAACGAAATAATAACATTTGATTCTTGCATAACCACTACAGGAAGAAACGCAACCATAAAAGACAAAATGATTTCATTAACCGCAAACGTCAGTTTCATTTGAAAAAGAATGCTTGGAGAAATTCACTTCAGTACGGCAACAATTATAGTCGTTTACACTAGCGATGGGAATCCCGCGTATGAAACCTGAAATCGTCGTATCAAGGTGAAGCAGTACATATTAAACAAAAGCATATACAGGGTGTTCGGAAATTGGTGTCAAATATTTTGAGGGTCCGCTGTGTGATCAAAGATAAGAAGAAAAAGTCCTATAAACATGGGTCCGGAAATGCACCAGTCTTTAGTTACAGCCCCCCCCCCAGGTTTGGGGTAAACAGTTCTTAAATACCTCGTTCACCGTTTCCATTCCAAACTCAGGATATGTGCCATATCATACCTGGTATTTCAGTACTTCATAATACAGTATTGGGTCGCACAACTTATCAGAGGGAGAGGTAATTTTCTTATGGGGGGGGGGAGGGGGATCAAACGTGGGGGAAGAGAGGAGTAACTGCTTTGGTCTTGTACTTTAATGAAACAAATTGTAGAAAAAACACATCGTGTGATTGAAAACAATCGAAAGTAGTACTGTACTTTCTTTCATTACGTGTAAAGACCAAGTAGGTTACATCGTTTTCCAAGTTTGTGCCCCCCCTCCAAAAAAAAACAACTACTGTACGTGCATCTCTGTGGAGAGCACCAAACATTATCAATCGGGTATCCTCGCCATTAAACGTGAGGGATTTAATGTGTTTGTTTTCTACTCTTCAAGCAAAGAAGCTTAAAACGTAAAAGTGGGGGAATCCTTAGAATTCGGATGATCACTTGTTTCATTGGCCGAAGCGGCGAGAACAACATTACTGTACTCAACCCACAC
The DNA here is from genome assembly GCA_023313725.1 of Lithobius niger. Classification (NCBI taxonomy): domain Eukaryota; kingdom Metazoa; phylum Arthropoda; class Chilopoda; order Lithobiomorpha; family Lithobiidae; genus Lithobius; species Lithobius niger. Next base: position 74,252 of record JAHWFP010117322.1, on the reverse strand, counting down.
ATTTGAATTTGGTTGCTTATTTGTTTGTTTGTTTGTTGCCTTTGTCTAACGCTCCAGCTTCCACAAAAATCATCGCATAAACTTGGTTTTGATTTGGAGGTAAATCTCCACCTCAGATTTTTTGTAGTTTTAAGTGTTAAAGAGAAAAATCCTTGAAAACCCAACTTCTAAAAAACAATAACTTAGAAGTCTTAAAAGTTACATTACAGCGGGCAAGCTCTGCCATTCATTAGTTGCTATCCCCCTGTTACGATCTCCCTTCCAGAATGTAATAACATTTATTGACAAAAACAACAACGTTTGTGATTTGAAAAAGTACTGTAATCACAAATTCAAATTGAACATTCGCATATCTGTACAAGGTGACATTGAACACCATTTGGAGAGTCCACATTTCGGGGTTGACAGACAACTTCTTGTTAATACAGGGGTTATGTTAATCACTTGATGACTTAAATCTAAAGGTGACATTGTGATCCTTTGTTCACGTTTACTGTTCGGTAGTTTTCTTCCCTAAGTATGGAGTATCCAGACATCGAACTGGCAGACATGCACTACATGTATGGTCTTGCAGATGGAAATGCATTGGAAGCACGACGTCTCTACGCTCAAAGGTATACAGACAGGAATTTGCCATGTGCTAGAACGCTCAGTCGTATCCACCAGCGCTTACGGGAAACAGGCTCATTTGGGAGACAGACATCGGATGCTGGAAGACCCAGAACTGTGCGAACTGTTGGCTTGGAAGACAGAGTTCTCCAGCACATAGCAGAAAATCCATCGGATAGCACACGACGCATTGCACACAGAGAGGGTGTCAGTAATTCGACGATTTGGAACATTTTGCATCATAACCTGCTATACCCCTACCATTTGCAACGTGTCCAAGGTCTTGGCGAGGCCGACCTTCCACCACGACGAGCGTTCTGTGTGCGACTGAATCATGAATGTGGAGCAGACGCTCATTTCCTGCCGTCTATCCTGTTTACAGATGAGGCTGGCTTCACACGTGATGGCATATACAACAACAACAATTTAGTCTAAACGTTTGGGCTGGAATTGTTGGTGATCATTTGGTAGGGCCTTTTTTTCTACCTCGACGCCTAAATGGAGAAACCTACCTCCATTTCCTCCAGTATGACTTGCCCCAACTACTGGAAGACGTTCCCCTGGCAGTCAGGACACGAATGTGGCTTATGCACGATGGTGCACCTGCTCACTTCAGCCTTTTGGCCCGACATTACCTTGATGGAAGCTTTCCTGACAGATGGATTGGACGTGCAGGCCCAATAGCATGGCCTGCTAGATCTCCGGACTTAAACCCGTTAGACTTTTATCTTTGGGGATACTTAAAGTCACTCGTGTACAGTACACCAATTCCCAATGCTGATGTACTTCGCCAAAGGATTGTGGATGGATGCAACCAGATTCGCACAACCCCTGGAATCTTTGAACGGGTTCGTCGGTCCATGGCGCAGCGGCTTCGGAACTGCATCGAAGCAGAGGGGGGTCATTTTGAGCACCTACTATGATAAAACGCTTACGTTTAGTTTGTTTTCCGTCGTATTTATCTTTTTGATTTGCTTGTCACAGAATGTTCTGGAGAGGAGGTCTTTTGCGGATGCGTATTGCAGTTAATTGCAGCAGAGCCGCAAATGCAATGATACTCAGTAAAACTTTGAGTAGCCATCTTCTGTTTACTTAATGATGTTTCATTTCTCGATTGTTTTCAATCACACAGTAATGTGATACGATGTGTTTTTTCTGGTATGTACAATTTGTTTCATTAAAGTACAAGACCAAAGCAGTTACTCCTCTCTTCCCCCACGTTTGATGCCCCCCCCCCCCATAAGAAAATTACCTCTCCCTCTGATAAGTTGTGCGACCCAATACTGTATTATGAAGTACTGAAATACCAGGTATGATATGGCACATATCCTGAGTTTGGAATGGAAACAGTGAATCATTACGAGGTATTTAAGAACTGTTTACCCCAAACCTGGGGAGGGGGGGCTGTAACTAAAGACTGGTGCATTTCCGGACCCATGTTTATAGGACTTTTTCTTCTTATCTTTGATCACACAGCAGACCCTCAAAATATTTGACACCAATTTCCGAACACCCTGTATACAACAGACAACGAGTTTATTTAACAGCACGAAACAATAATATGCCTGCATGTAATAATTTAAAGATTCGTCATTGCCACGGTAATGTGAAGTCTCGAAACCGATACCGTGTCGCATGAAGGAGCTAGGCCTAACTTTGGAACCAAACGCTGTTGTTAGCTGCTACTTACGAAATAAAATTGCCAGGCAAAAATTAGGCCTAAATGCTAAAACTTAGGAGTAAAAACCTAGAACTAGGCATAAAAGTTAACACATTTTTAACCTTGAAATGGTTATTACTTTAAAATTATATAATAGAGATTGCTGTTGCAGTGGGTGATAGAGGTGTGCGCCTCAACATTTTCGTTGTACCTGCGGCAGCATTATGAACCTTTTAAATCTTATTGACTATCTTATTGATGATTGTTTGGCTTGCAGTTAAATGCGACTGGTAGTTTTGATGGTTAATAGAGTTTAATTGAATTAATTTTTGGGGGTATTGTTGGCTGGCTTGTTACTTTCTTTGTATAGTTTTTAAGTTAGTTTAGCACTTTAGATGGAATGAGTGGCTCCCAGACCATGTAAATTCCAGTAGAATCACTTATATAAGATTGCTAAATCGGTTACGTACAAGCTGCAACTTCCGTACATTGGTGCAACTTCTGGCGCATCTTCCAGCCCAGAAAAGCAGTAATAAAAGTAGTCACGTTACCGTGAAAGGAGTTGCTACGTTACAAATTCGTTCAGGCGTATTTGGTTGGTGTGTTGGTTGAATTTAGGTGTTAGGTTAACACTTTAACAGCAGTTAACATGTATATAAGATGCTAAAAGGGTTAGGTAAATCACTGCAACTTCTGGACATTGGTGCAATTTCCGGTCCACGGAATAAATCTTCACTGCACAAGCCTCACATCCCACATACTTGACAACTATTGAGCACAAGACATATGGGACAGCCCATTTGACAAAAAACCCCACTCCCTTCAGTCCCGAAACAAAATCCGCCTGAAGTGCAACAGCATAATCAAAAGTTTGTAGGTTAGTTTGTTGTATGGCAAGAACATGAACACGCTGCAGCCTGAACCGGTTGCAGTGCTCGCATTCACATCTAACTTAACCTGGGGTCACGCTAACCTACTCCCACTTCCCCCTTCACTCGCTCGTCATGTTTCGGTGGTGTCTTCTGTGGTGTCACAGCCATAACTACTTCATCTACAGTACTCGTTTCTGCTACATCGGCTTTGCTACTAACAATATCTACAACATTTGCAACATTTGCATCATCCATAACATTTGGCTCATTGTTAAGCAAAAAAGGAACCATACCATACACTTCCCGTAAGCCAATATTACCACAATATTACCACAAATCCATGTCACGCCCTCCCACAACTTCCATTCCTTCTTCGACTGCTTCCTGACTTGCAAGTAAACACTCACCATCACCCCCGAACGAAACTTGTCCACCAAGATTGTCACTTACCGCTGTTGCAGAAGCAGTTTCACCCAATACACACGAAACGGCTAATTCATTGCTATAATTACTGGCCTTGGGAAGAGAACGATTGCCATGCTTCTTTTTTCTAGCTGGTTGTGAATCACCTCCACCAACATTACTTAACCCCTGAGAAACACTAGAGCCGATCGGGCATGGAATAACCGCTGGCTCAAACACACTTGTTACTCGTACTTTGGTAGGGCGGAGCCCGACGACAAGGAACTCGGCCCAGCGCGTCCGCACTTGCACAACCGGATTGTACGTAATTTTTCTGGGCCACCTTACTATGGGACACTGGGACACTCTGCGACTCCGGGACACTCTTGGGCACCGCATCTCTGTTGCCACCAACCACTCGCTGGCGTTTTACCTCCCATTCAGGCACAACACACACTTTGGCACTTACCACTTCTCTTACCACCTCAGCCTGCGATGCGCACAGATGGTCGCAGAGATTACGCGAATCGCTGTATAAGGAGCAGGATGTGCAGCAAACACTCGCGCAGATGCACCAGAAGTGCTCAAGCATTCCGCACCTAAGACAGTGCAGCATGCGATCCGCCACTACCACCAACGCTGGCACATCCCTGAAAACACACACATTCGGCACATATTCAATTGATTTGAAAGGTTTTAGCCGAAACGTAACTAGTTGCACTGCGGTATCGCATACCTCTGTACCCCTGGTCAACAGACGTTCAAAGGCATGGGAGTTTAGGATGCCAAAGTCTGGTTGGTTTGAAGATCGTGGATGTCGACTGGATATCCATTCATCGTTAGTTTCACTGCGAAGAATTTCTTTTTTGCCACTGGTGACGCCAAAACAACTTCAAATGCATTACCAGAGCACATTACTCCCACAGCGTCAATTTTCCCTTTCCCAACTATTTCTTCAACGAATAGGTATATTTGTGCTAGGGGATAAGGACGTCCTTTCTCTCCGCATAATAAAATTAGGGAGTTGGTCATATCGGCTGACAATAGTCTGCCACCATACTATCTCTTGAGAGCCGTAATCCTATGGGCGTTGTTTCTCCCCTCAGGTCCCTCCGCTCCCTCCTGCAGATTCAAATTCGGCACTGATGCATTTGCTCCCCGAACCACAGGTGAAAACAGCTTCTGCACTGCTTGGATTGCCTCGGTGCGCTCGTCAACTTCATTCACATATTGACTTTGAGATGACCCAAATACACTTCCTACCATCTTTGCTTTTTGTCCGCCATCTTGCAAACTCCCTTCCTTGACAACATCTGAGGACGGTGGAAGACCACACCTTTTCACTGTCTCCCTCGAAATTCCCCGCTTTACTGCTTCATTCAACACTACATCAAACATACCATCATCCACAATACCAGTATTGATTTCTGCGGAGGTCAACACCCTCGCTAAACACAAGTCCTTCAACAACGCATCTATATCTTCCACCATCAACAACAATAACCCAGCGGTAAGCCCACAACAATAACCAGACCTGGACTAGCAGTCATGGGGTTCAAGTGCCCTGACATTTAAGGAGGCCCGCTTGAAATTATGCGAGCTAAAAGGGGCCGATTATTATTTATAGCCAAGGGGTCAGGGGAGGAGGAAATGAAAACATATTCACTAAAGTTTTTAGTTACTCCCCTCCCCCTTCAAAATCCTGAAAAAATCTTGACATATGAAAAGTTTGTTACATTCCAAAAATAATGTAACAAACTTTTCATATGTCTATTGAGACTGACTGCAGATGATTTCCTTTAGCCAAATTAGGTAAGTGGCATTCTGGACCGACAAATTACCACACTTGCCTAATTTTTAACGAAGTACAAGAATGGGAATGAAGTAGCTGCTATTATGCTGGGGGAACCACTAAGCAGCTTCCCTAATTAATTTGTAATATTGTAGTGCCTTGTCTGGCTTCGGTACATGCTCGGAAATAATTCTCAATTTTTTTCGTTTGTTAAAACTACTTTAGTTAGGCAGCCTACAATGTAAACCTCTGTTAAAATGAGTAAGCTACTGGTTTTGCGGCCCTGAACAAGTGACAGTTCAACTTAAAAAAACGTGTTATTGGCATTAATATTAAATGTGTAAGCTTTGCAAATCAGAAAACTAAGCAGCTAAAAAACTTTACAAATTTGCATTAAAATGCAACTAAAATAAGCGACTAAAAAGTTTCGCAAATTTGCAAACTAGGGCTAAACTTATTCGTTCGTTGTTAGTGTTGTTCGAGCAAATAATTATGGCAAGTTAGGTATAAAACCGGTTAAACCATAACCGGTTAAAACTGGTTAAAACTGATTAAAACCAACAAATAAAAACGGATCGAAACAAACCATAACCGAACCGAAATAAAAAAAAAAGCCGAACCATAACCGGAAACCGAACCTAAAAAAATTACGGTTTGACTCCTTGCATCCCAGGCCTCTGGTGCTAGGGAGTGACTTCAACACACATCATTGCTCTTGGGGAAGTTTCCGATGTGATGGTTGGGGTAATGTGATCACGAGTACTGTTGACGCTTTGGGCTTGAAGGTAGTGCAAAATGGAATGCCAACGTTTGTCAGGTGTTGGGGCGGTGTTATCCAGAAATCGGTTTTGGATATATTTTCGTGCTCCCTGGAAATTGCTTGCTGCTTCTCTTTTGAGGTGTCACAGGACCTGAGAGGCAGTACCCACTTTCCGGTGGCACTGCAACTGTATGGCACAGGAAGACAAGAGGCTTTGAGGAAGGCGATAAGCCCTGTTTGTTGGTTTGGGTGAATTTAGTGAGTGGGTTAAGAAGTTGGTTGGTGACAAATGGAGAACTGGATGTGGGCATGGCACTGGTAACTGTGGTAAACGTATGTGGTGGACTAATGTGTGCGGTAAGGCTGTTTGTGATCAACGGCGTTGCTGACAACGTTTTTACTGGTATCCGTCTGACGAACATTGGTACATCTTTGTCAGTGTTGCCAAAGTGACACTGTTTTTGATGTATAGGGAGAAGGCTCTTTTTGGCAGGCGTCTGTGCAAAAAGGTGTCCCATGGGGTGTCTCTTGCCCAGGTTTGGATGCTTATTCGTCAGCAAGATTTCTGTATAGTACACCGTACTCAGATTTACTCCACTGTAGTTAGCTTAGTTAGCCCAGGTGATAACACGGCAGTATGTCCTCTTCATGCTAGCCATGCATACGAAGTGGTTACCAGGACTGCAGCAGCTAAGAGGCAACTGTTGAAAGCCAGGTTAATAGTAAATAGACATCCAGTTGAAATCTATGATCTTGCCGAGCAACGGATTGTAGCCAGGCTACATTGGCTCCCTTACAGAGTTTCCCCAAACGATGTAGGTTCTGCAGTCAGGAATTTTGGGGTTATGGAATCTCATGTCTACGAAAAACTTGTTCTACACGAGAGAGAAGTGTGTGTTAGTCAGGACGTGACTCGTAAAGTTCAGACTACATGATGCCAAGACTATGGACGATGTCCCGAACATTTTAGTTGTAAGGGGTGTTTCGGCGCTAGTTTCTGTCCCACATCGCGCGCTGAGGTATCTGCAGTGCGGGATCCGTCGGCACTTCCGGCAAGCGTGCACCAGCATTATGGATGTCAGATAACATATTCAAGAGGATGTTAGGGACAAGCGTGCCTAAATGCTGGAGTCGGGAACCTGGAGACGAGCCCCTTGAGAACCAGTGCTCATTGCCGTAGTGCTGCAGCAAATGGTCAAAAAACAAGAGAAACGAGTGGCCCTACAGTGACGGATTTGAAGAATGAAGAAGGAAGGCAAGTGGCCCTCCTACGAAGAAAATGAAATGCAAGAAGAACCAGGATTCATGTAGTGACAATCAGTGTGCTGTAGAAGTTGGTGTAGCTTGGTCGCAATTGTCTCAGATGCCCCAATCGCAACCAACAGATACCGTTGGCGGCAATATGCTGGTGCATGCGGGTCTGGAGGCGAATTCGTCTTGTGAAGGTACAGGTGCGGAGTCTGGTACTGAGATTTGTACTGTGAGTGATACTGTGATTGATAACGTTTTTTTCAGGTGATCCAGGGGGTGGTTTCTCAGGTGATCCAGAGGATGGTTTCTTAGCAGCTACTGATGACAGCCAGGGGATGGTAGTGGATGCACTTTCAGGAACAATGGAAGGATGAGGGCCTGATGCACTACTTTTTTTTTTCACTGTATTTAAGTTAATTTTTCCATTGCATCCAGGAATGCACGCAGTCTGTTGAACAAGTTACATGAGCTTGACCAAATTTTAGAGTATGTGGACATCATTGGTGTTCAAGAAATTCGTGGTATAGGGAATCTTGACAGTCCTAACCTAAAAGTTTATCTTGTGTCGTCTGGCTTGAATGTCGGTATATTACTGAAGTGATGGGTACCATATATTGTGCACTTCCTAGCGGATTGCCCCGTCATTGATGCCTGCAGCATATAGGTGTGGATATTAGATTGCTGGACCACGATTGTTTTCGTACATGCCACTGGCAACCCGTCTGTTCAAGATTAGTTAACCTGGCTCGGTCAGTTTAAAGCAGCGTTCATGATTGGTATTATCTTTAATGCTCACCACCATGAGTGGGGCTCTTTACACATTAGCTCCATGAGTCGTAGCCTGGCAAGTGTTATTGATAAATTTAATTTGGAGATTTTGCAAGATGGTACCCTAACGTTTGTTCGTTGGCATGGAGGTGTGGAATCTGTGCTAGATTTGTTCCTCTTTTCTAGAGGCTTGTCTCAACAGTTCCGCGTTAGTGTTTCCTATGATCTCAGGAGCAGCGACCGCCTCCCGGTTGCCCTACATCCAGTTGGGGGTAAGCTGCGTGTCTGTGGGGATTGCTAGGTGAAGCCTTCTTCCGACAACGGGTGTTTTTTTGATTGGGTAAACTCCTACGTGCGCATTGGGGTCCCGCTCGACGACGAGTGCCGCGAAAAGACAACCCAGTTTGGAGGACGGTTAAGCACATGTGTGTGGTCTGGGACAGGCGCCGAGCTTACCGCCTCTAGAAGCGCCATCCATGTGAAGAGAGGTGGCTTGTTTATAAGACGACTACCAGGGAATCTTTCTTTCTGATTAGAGCAGAGAAGAACAATTATGGGAACTGCCTCTGTGATGCGGTTAGGATATCGGGTTCGCTAGCACTGGCTGGGCGTGCCTAATGGGTGCAAAACTAGAAAACGATTGTAACGTGGGTTTACAGTTCCCAATTGCCAGACAGGTCTGTCCTCAGATGGAACGATCTTGCTGAAGCCTTTAGAAAGAGGTTCGCAAGTGTGTATGCACTCCCTCAAGAACTGCCCGCACCTCAGGGTGTACTTCCCTGTAGGTCCGATCAGTCCACTGATGCTCCATGGGACTTGTTAGAATTTCAGGCGGCTGTAGCAAAGTGTAAGGCTTTCAGTGTTGTTGGGGTTGGCGGGGTCTCTTACAGGGTTATGCAAAACGTGCCGTCCACGCCACGTGGTGAGCAATTGTTTCTTTATCAGCGACTACTCGATGCAGGACCGATCCCAGAGTCGTGGCTCTTTACGATCCTTGTCCCAGTAAATAAAGCTTGATCAGAAAGATCTTGCTTGACAAGTTATAAACCCATTGCCCTGCTGTCCTGTCTGCGCAAGGTGTACGAGCGCATGCTCATCAGGCACCTTGCTTAGTTTCTGGAACATCAGGAGTTGTTAGCACCTGTTGAGTTCGGTTACAGAGAGAACAGAAGCTCTCAAGGCACTGTCCTATATCTTCTCTCTGGCATCCGAGAAGCCTGGTTTCATGAGAGGGTTATTGTCACAGTCTTATTAGACATCAAGGCCGCTTATGATACCATCAGGATCGATTGGGTGCATTCAGCCGTGTCTAACATGGGGTGGGTGAAAAGTTGGTCAATGCAATTACGGCGTTTTTGGGAATGCGTATATATGCCATAAAAGCTGGTGGCTCGCGGTCATCTCAGGCCTGTTCTGACAAGGGCCTCCCGCAGGGCAGCTGCCTTTGCCCTACACTCTTTGCTGTTGCCCTGAACGACATTCTCTCTGCTATGCGGACGATGTTGCTATGTGGTTCACCGGTGATGATCTGGAGTCACTGGTTCCCTGTGTTCAATCTGTGCTGGATGTGACCCGGTGGCTGGGCATGGCCTCTTCCTTGTACCAGCGAAGACTGAGGTCGTCATCTTCTCTCGTGATCTGGCCCTTCAAGTGCCTGCTGACGGAGTTGCAGGTCAGTCAGGCATGGCGCCTTGCTAGCCACTTACAGAGGCTTCATGTGCACGGTTCCGTACGTGACTGCATGCCCGACTGGATGTCCAGGCAACTCTCCAGGTTGAGACCGGGCCACACCCTCTTGCTTGTGCATCAGTACAGAGTAGGGTGGGTAGACTCGCCCATTTGCCTCACCTGTGGAGTTGAGGTTTCCATCGAGCATTTCCTACTCTTTTTCAGCTCACATGCGCGGCAGCAACCGTCGGATGGAGTCCTGGTCATGGGTTCTGACCTTAATAACAGGTTCAGTGAGTTATCTTTATGCCAGTGGAAGATGTGGCCATAGCGGCTAAGGCGCTATGAAAGTGATCTGGGGCGAACTGGGTAGCTGGTTAGAATCCGGGTCATGCCACTCCGACGAAACGTAAGTGCATAAAGTTGGCTTACTGAACTACGTTATTTCTAGTGTATAATTTTCGCTGGTGGCTTATTTCCAATTTTCCTTAATATTATTTACAGCGATTTGTGTCTATTTATTTAAATCAGTGTATGACTGGGCCACCCGACAACCCAGGGATCCCTACGTGAGGCCCTTGTTGAAAAGAAAAGAAACATTTGAAATGAATTTGTATTGAAAATTAAAATTGCTCCTCGAAGTTGCTGGAATAAGTTTCATATTCATTCTGATTTCTTAAAAGGGTAGATTCCAGGGCTCCTACCCAAACCCCACCCCAACTACAGGAGGCCATTGTTTCGAGGAAACATTTTTTTTTATTTGCGGTTATTTCGGAGAAAAATGCACCTCTTAGTAGCAGGCAAACTTTTAAAATTCACGCTGATTTCTTTTAAAAGTGCTAACTTACAGCTCCACCCTGGACCCCCCCCCCACCCCTCCTCCCCACACACACACTACAGAACGCCCTTGTTTTTAAAAGAAAATTGTTCGAAATGAATTTTTGTGAAAATTGCATATCTAAGTTGTAGGAAAAAATTTCAAATTCACGCAAATTTCTTTAAAGTACTCATTCCCAGGGAGGCCAGACCCCACCCAATCCGACCCTAATGGATATTAATGCTAATTTTTTTTCACAACTGCTGTTTACTAATTAGTTTACCGATTATAATTGAAATATGTTATAAGCCTACTGGTACTACGACCACTCATGTAGTTAACATGTTTAGCCATAGAAGCGCAGGATTACACCGAAACAAACATCTCAGTCTCTTGTTTTTCGACATCAGCACCAAGTATAGTTTCGTTATTCAGATATTACATCATTTCGTTGTTAAAAGATTACTGATATGCTGGATAACGTAGATCAATCCATGAATATCGAATAAAGAAGAAATCGCAAGATAAAGGATAAACGAAGCAAGCAGTCTGCATTCCAGAATGGCCTTGTGAGGATACGCAATACACTAGTCTAAGAAAGAAAGAAAAGAGAACTGCCGTGACTGGTACTCGAACCCAGGACATCCCGCTAACTAGCCGGGCACTATAACCACTGTGCTACCGGGGCGGATTCTGGCTACAGGCTCCAGCCGAGCTAAGTAGCTGTTCAATCCCTCTCAGCGGTGACCTAGAGGTCACAAACATACACAAGGAGGGAATGCAACATTGCTTCTTGGCCTCTACACTAGAAATAATGCTAGTAGTAACTAAAGAAGAAATCACAAAGTCAAGGGTACACGAAGCAAGCAGTCTGCATTAAAGACTGGCCTTGTGAGGATACACGATACTCAAATCTAAGAAAGAAAGAAAAGACAACTAGGTCACCACTGATAGGGATTGAACAGCTACTTAGCTCGGCTGGAGCCTGTAGCCAGAATCCGCCCCGGTAGTGCAGTGGTTAGAGCACCCGGCTAGTAAGTGGGAAGTTCTCGGTTCGAGTTCCAGTCGGGGCAGCTGTCTTTTCTTTCTTTCTCAGATTTGTGCATCATGTATCCTCACAAGGCCAGCCTTTAATGCGGACTGTTGGTTCGTTTACCGCCGAATCTAGGTTTATGCGTTCCGGGGGATTTTAGAGCAGGCTTCCAATAAAGCATTTCGGCAAGCGCAACGCCCTACAATACGTTAAACAAGGGTTACTACGTCTTCCTCTTCCAAGTTATCAATAATTACACACTTACCTTTTCCCACCCCGTAGTACTGGTAATCCTTAGCAATTCGAGTGTTCGATGTGACTTCAGATGAGTAGAGCAAGCAATCCGATTCTCGTTCATTAAAGGCCAGACTCTGGCAGTTCGAACGCAGCCTGCAAGCCATTATACATTGAGACTTAGAAGCATAACCATGGAAAGTCTGTAAGGCTTCTCCCGGGAGAACTCCACTATAAGCCAAGTACGTTTCTTTTAACGCACCATCTACATATACAGCACAAAGTAATAGTAAGACAAATGGGAGCTGTTTCGGACCCATATTTCCTACGACCATCCTTCATGCGGTCTGGGTTGTTAATCGTTAACTGGTGATGTTCGTAGTTACAACTGAAAGGTTGTTATGCGACCCTTATTGGTTCTCTAGTTCGTAAACACACAAAAAAACGTTGCTCAACATAACTTGCGTGCCTGCGTCATATTTTATTCTATTGTCATTTACAGCAGTAGACACTAAACAATTTAATAAAGTGATCCCACGCGCCTATAAAGTCCTTCAAAATCGATTCGTCATGGAAACTTGGCGACTCATTACAGGTACGAACAATTCACGGAATTAGCTGCTTATTAGAGTTCGTGTCGCACGTGAATTTTCAGAAAGAAAGGACCAGCCTTAGCGCGGAGGCCCTAGAATGCAATGCTGCACCATGGAAGAATTGGGTAACAATAGGCGAAGCGTATAGGTAATAGTTATAGTATCCCTGGCGAACTATATCGGATTTAGCACTCGATGGACGATATCCCGAACATGGCCAATCCACGAGAACTACGTTATCGCGACGTAGTTCGAGCGGATTGGCCATGTGAGGAATATCGCCCATCGGTTCATAAATCAGATATAGTTCACCACGGGTTCTCTAACTAATTTATCGTGCAGTCTGTAACTATTAAAATGAAAAACAAAATTGATGGGGAAAATGAAAGGTTTGCTTTCATAAATGGATTAGTTATAAACTGTGTTGTTTATGCAAACTTTGTGTCGTCACGTTTGCATAACTCTGGTTTAGCTACAGTCAGATTTGCGGCCGATACCATTCGAGCGAGATGAGGGTGAGCAGCGTATGTGTCTAGAGGGAGAGTTTTTTTTTTTTTAATACTCATAAGGGAAACGCGTTTTTTTTAAGTTAGTGGACTGATGTCTATTTCCTTGGTTCACATCACGAAAATTGTGTCATGTAAAAATTACGTCGTTCTCCTTAGGTTCACGAAGAAGTGTTTTTAATTTTTTTTTTAATTCTGACGCTATGTGTCGTCTTGCTTTAATTTGCATAATGTGTTTCTGAACAGTGGGTTCTTCGCGTTTGTCATTCTCTGATGTCATTTCATGGTACTAGTACGTCTTTGATGGCTTTTAATGGAAAACTTTGTGGTTATTGACGACAGCGAAGATTAATAATGCCCAAGAAAAGATTCGGTATTCAACATTAGTCACTGCGGACATTATACAGGCAATTCAGCGGTATCGTATTCCTGCAAACAGTTATGTGCTAAAGTTTGAGCAGTTAGAATGTTGTGGGTGCATTTCATTTTCAGGGAGAGGGCGGGGGGAGGGAAATACCGTTAATGCTTAATTTTGAGAAATGAAATTTCATGTATAGTACGTATGTTATTTCAGTTGGTGTTTTCAAAAGGCCGACGCAAGTTCGTAAGATTTAAGTTAACAGTAGCCAACTGTTTTCTTTTTCTTTTTTTTGGGGGGGGGGTTAATGAGTATTTAAAGTATTCAATTTTCTTGTCAATATTTCGAAATGTAGAACTGATTTATAAAACCATTTTGAATTAATTTTGCGTTTATCTTTGTTGCTTTATAAAAAAGCATGGGTGTCAATTTTGCTTTATGAAAGTATTGGCAATGTCATATCACCCACTTTACTGCGCTTGGCATCCATTCCATATCTCCACATTTTAGTATGATGATATTCATAGTGTGGCGATATGAATATCATGCACTGTAAAGTGTGGTGATATGGGATATATCGCTACGCGTTTTTAGCATTGTGAAAGTCAGGGACTGTACGTTCGATTAGAACGGATTATAGTTCTTTCGAACAAGGTGTTACAATGCTTGGACGCGAGAAAAGTGACACTGTCGTTGCAGCTTGTTCGTGTTAACATTGTTGACCTGGTGCGGTTAACGCTCGCTAAAACTCTTTGACCCTTTTTTTGGTTTGTGTGGCCTTAGGGCTTCACCGGGTAGAGAACCGGTAGCAGTTAACAACTGCTAAAACCCTTTGACCCTTTTTTGGGTACGTGTAGCCTTAGGGGCTTCGCCGGGTAGATGACCGGTAGCAGTTAACGCCTGCTAAAACCCTTTGACCCTTTTTTGGGTACGTGTGGCCTTAGGGGCTTCGCCGGGTAGATGACCGGTAGCAGTTAACGCCTGCTAAAACCCTTTGAACCCATGAAGGTTTATGAGGCTGTTAGTTAACTCTGGTTCCCCTTGTTGTTTTATCAAAGACGGTCGCCTTTACTGTGAGGTTTGACCTCGGTCTCCCATGTTAAAGTCTAAATTTGATGCTTGATTTCTCCGCTGCCTCGTAATTTTTCCAATCAAATTTAGTATATCAGCTTTGTTGGACTTAGTGAACACGTCTACCAGCTTTTATTAACTTCCGATTTGTCACATCGGGGATTTGGACTTGAGCTTTAATCGTGAGTTTCATTTTTGGCTTGGACTTGTTCTTTGGACACATTGTACAATGGTCACCACAGACTAAACCCTTTGTCCTAGAAACCGGTTCTAAGATCATTTGAAAGAGCTACTTCCGGAGATGTGCTCTTTATGGAAATAGAAATTTCAATTCGGCGTGCCATTTCGGAATTACGCGGCCCTGATCGATCAGTTTTATTGCTTTACATTGTTTTGAGGCAATAATGTCAATCAACAAACGCCAGCAGCAAGGCGTCTTATGACCAAACAAATGCTGACAAAGCCAACGAGTCAACAATTCATCCGTACTTTGAGGTAACGTGGTTTGACGTCACTCTCCCGTGATAAAGCTAAAATGTTCGCTGGGCTTGCCGTGCTGTAATAATACGAATTAAGGCCAAAGCCGCTGAAAAAGAACTGCAGAAAAACCAACTTACAACTGGAAGACTTACACTGAATGAGCGAGCTAAATTCAGTGCATTTGCAACGATTACAGAAAACCAACTTGGCATGCCAAAGTCTCACATATTAGAAAACAAAAACGAGCTCGTTTGGTGTTTAGGGTAAGGTTTGACTGATCCTTAGTCAAAACAGCAAAGTAACAAAAATAAACTTTCCTGTAAGGTTTCACATACCGCAATGTTGCTGTACTGTTTAGTCCACGTGAAACCTTACTGCTCTATTCAACCGTTAGACACGTAAATAAAATTAAAACCATATCCCAACTTTCAAAATTATTGTAATAATAATATAGTGCATAATATAGGCTATACACTTGCCTGCTTTCGGGGCTAAATTTGTCAGCATTATTCTAGTCTCATCGTCTCCTTTCCGTTCATCCTATTGATACATACACCACTTTTCAAGATTTCATATTCAAGACTTCAGGACTGGTATTTCATTTTTATTTTCAACGACATTTCCAGGTTTTCAAGGAGTTGCACTAACCCTGAATTAGTTAATCTGTAGGTCTGTAACAAGCACACTAAAAGTATGATTTTTACGATTTTTCACCGAAGTCGTGTAGCCAAGTAGATTCAACCAATAAGACCCATTGTGTTTTAACGTAAAAACTGTAAAAACGTGTGAATACAGCAGTAAGGTTTCACGTGGACTAAACAGTACAAAAACACTGCGGTATGTGAAACCTTAACGGAAAGTTTTATTTGTGTTATTTTGCTGTTTTGACTTCGGATCAATTAAACCTTACCTTAAACACCAAACGAGATCGTTTTTGTTTTCGCATTATTATAAGGATCTACGCATATTTTTAAAAAAGGATTTTAATAATCATTAGGTTGATTTACCATCGTTTGCGTCATTGTTACTACAATACAACAGTTGTTGAACCATTCATTTATTGTTAAAGAACGCTCCGCTGCATGTAAAAGATCCTTAGTATTACCCACCAAAATTGTCTCTCTTCGTCCCGAGAAAACCTGTAACAGTTAAAGACGAAGTTACGTAATTGAACTATTTCCCCTGAACTTAATTACGGCAGCAAAAGACGCAACAGATGTAAGGCTTAAAAAACCTTAACGTTCTAAAGGAAGACAAGTACAAGACAAAGATCTTTAAGTTGTCAGATTCGCACTAATACTTTTAAAAGAAGCTCTAGCTTTGCAAGCCTTAAAAAACAGATGCAAGAAAAGATGAAGCTTGCATCCAGCTAATACGTGTAAAGAAGCTGGACCTTACTTTACATTGTATTAATGCGACGCTGGCAGCTTACATGTCTTTTTCTTGTGGCTGTTCCTTTAGAACGTTAATTTT